>JAWWEM010039567.1:0-13995 GCA_035582935.1 Ormyrus thymus
CACGCATTACTATATAATATAGTAATTTTTATTACATGATGTATTAAATTTTCTTACGACATTTTTCTCAGTGTAGTCGACTGAAATGTTGGAGCTGCTAATTTTGAAATGTAGTTAGAAATCGTTTAAAATTCCCTCAAAAGTGCCGATATTTAATAATAACTGACTAAATCTATTTTCGCGCCTC
The DNA here is from genome assembly GCA_035582935.1 of Ormyrus thymus. Lineage (NCBI taxonomy): Eukaryota > Metazoa > Arthropoda > Insecta > Hymenoptera > Ormyridae > Ormyrus > Ormyrus thymus. Next base: position 188 of record JAWWEM010039567.1, read on the forward strand.
GCCAAAAGGGAAAACTGCCCAAATCGAAGTCTCTCCCCGACGTGCACGAACACACGATGTACAAGACAGAGGGAGAGAGAGCGGCCGATGCCGCCTCGCAGATTTCTCAGCTCGGAATGCCGCTCTCGGCTGGCCTGCGACACGGCATACCTATGGGAAGTGGCCGCGGCATTGCAACATTCGCGCGCGTTGCGATACGGGCGAGTCTCGGCCGCCGAGCGGCAAGATATGTGCCAGATATCTGGAGTAAGCGCCGAACGAGGAATGGCCACTTTCCTCGGGGCGCGCGCTTCTTTCTTTTTCGTCCGATCGCTCCGCGTCGGCGGATGGCTTTCCGTTCGGAGGGAATCGCTTGGTCTTCACGGCGGGTGCACTTAGCGAGGATGAGTCAGTGTTTAGATTGTTAACTATTGTATTGAGGTAATGGACGATTATCAAGGGAATCTTTGAAAGTGAAGAAAAATGACTTTCCACGGTTGTAAAGTCAGCGTGGACGCGCGCTTAATTAAAGATCTATTAATGTTACCGGCGGCTCGTAATTGGTAAATCTCTCTCTTAATGGAACTTTGAAATTTCGAGAGTTGTTCGATTGGATTTTCTCGAATTTTTCGTTTCCGTCAAGCACAAACAAAAAGCATTCCCTTGGCCGTACGTCAAAAACGGAAGCTCCACCCTTCTACTCGCATATTTTACGCGTCGAATTGCCAATGTCCGTCGGAATAAAATTTCCAGCTTCCACCCGAGTAAATCCGAATCGGAATCGAAAAAGGGGGAAAGCGAATTACGTTCGCGCGCAGCTTTTTTCCTTTTGTTTCCAGCGGCCGAATTTGAAATTCAAAGGATGGTGTATTTTCAAAGCAAAAAAAAAAAAAGAAAATCGTAAAATTGATTCATTATACGCATCGCTCGAGCGTGAGTGAGAGTCAAAGCATTTTGCAAGGCTCATCATTCGCGTATAATTTTAATTAAGAAGACCGAGCGCCGTTACGCAACTCGAAAAAAAAAGAAAAAAAGAAAAAACGAGGACAATGAGTCGATATTTGATTGAGCGGGCCGCCTTAAACGCATCGATAGCCGAAATATTTTCGTAACTTAACCCATTGCTGTCCTTTCGCGCCGCGACAATCTATCAGCATAAATAATTTCCAAAAAAAAAAAAAAAAGAAAAATGAAGCATTCGCCGCCCCGTTAAAGGAGGCTCACCGTACGGCGACGAAAAACCAGTCGCTCTCGGATAAATAGCTTCTCTCATTTTATTTTTTTCCTTCTCTCCGCGGCGGCGGCGTCCCCGCCGCCTCGCTCACAATACTCGCGCGCGAGACACAAAGAGTTAGATTTTACTTTTAGTTTCGAAAATGGGGGATCTCGCGGTAGGGGGAAGGCCTTGGCACACTTCCCGAGCCGCGCTCGCGGCGCGCGAAGAAAGAGCCATACGTGTACATATACATATATATATATATATGCGTGTGTGTGCATACGTATCGTAGAGGTGCACGCATGCGCGTCCGCGCGCGGCCGCGTGCGCAAACGAGCCACTTACGCGCGAGAGCCGCGCCGGGGAGTTTTATTATATTCCGCGGGACAGGTTGATCGTTGAGTAATGCCGTCGCGGAAAGAGAGAGAGAGAAGCCGCGCTCATTTTTCACTGGCACCCGCGGCGCTGGTTCCGATTCGAGATCGATTGAGAAACCATCTTTTGTAGATTGTACTTTGCCGATCTTTCCTTCCCCCCCTTTCCCCCGGAGAGTCGTCGATTCGTTCCGGACACGCGCACCTCCGAGGCCGTTCAATTTTCTTTATCCGCGCCGGTGGTCAAGTGCAAAAAGCCCTCGAGCCGCTCGGAAATTGTGCGCAAAGGGAGCCGCGAGCGCGCGCGGCGTTTTCAGGAGTTCAAGAAACTAAATCGAGCATCTGGCGTTGCATAAGAAGGGAAGGCATTGAACTTGCACGCGCGAGCGGCCGATTGAAAAGGCGTCGCGCCTCGAGCGCCGCCTGTACGCCGAGGCGATTCGGCCGAGCTGGCACTCGCCTCGAATCCTCCCCCGTCCCGTTTCCCCGAGTCGCGGGCTCCTGCCCGTCCGCGGCGGGCGATTCGCCGGGGAACGAGCGCCGCTCCGATAGTAGAAAAATACAAAACGGCCTCAGCTTATACGGGTAATTGAAAAAGAGGAGAGAAAAAAAACAGAAAAAAAAAAACAAAAGAAAAAAACAGCGCCGAGACCTCGGCTGCGCGCGGCCTTGCGACACTTGTTGTTCGTTTGATAAACAATTATTATGTATCCGCGAGAAGCGGGGGGAAAAACTCGCGAGTTTCACTGGATCCATGGCGCCTCGTCGCGGTTTGCTTTTTCTCTCTCGGCGCCGAGTCGCTCTCCTCCGCCCCTCTTGAAAATTTGAGCCGACGAAATTCCTTGCGACAGAACACGTTGGGATTGATCGACGCTTGGTCGTCACTGCCGGCGCCCGCTTCGAAAATGAATGGAACTCAAATCGAGCCAGCACTCTTTGATTTAAAGGCGGTTCAATGGGCGCTCGTTTGCGGTGAATTAATAACCAGCCGTTCATAAATTATTCACCGTTTCGGCCGGATCGCGGCCGTTAATCCACGCGAGATTTCCGACAATCTCCCCGATCGCGCCGGGAGCCGCTGCCGCCTCGATAAACGCTCGCGTCGCCTGTTCTTTTTGGTGCTCTGCGCGCGGGAAGATCGGCTTTTGGGTCAGAGGAGCTTTCACTTTCGTCGCTCGGCTCGCTTCTCGCCGCGTCGTACATTAAACACGCACTCGGGCTCGCCGCGGCGGAGTTTCGCTTTCGTTCGAGCCTTCCTTTTTTTTTTTTTCGGCGCTCTCTCTTTTTCGCGCTAGTCTTTGTCTCGGGCGAGGGTCGCCACGGGTGCAGAGCGAGAGAGAGAGAAGGAGGAACGATCGCGGCAACGAAAGCCAGCCAGATGGAGATGTTAATTTTCCCTTTTCCTTCGACGCCGAGCAAACAATCGCCGAGGGACTTTGAAAGGAACGCGCTCGTGAACAGCCGAGTAAAGATGCCTCGTTGCGTCGAGCTGCCTGGCTCGAGCGGATTTTCAGTAAACGGTTCCCTCTCCTTCTCTGGCTTCGGTTATTGAATTCAAATGAGGCTCGCCAGGCGATTAATTCAATTGTACTTTGGGGAGAAAGAATGTTTGTTTCTAACGTTAGCTTCTTGGCTCTCTCTAATGCGAGACGCTCGCGGCTTCGAACCGAGAGAGCGCGAAGTTTGAAAACAAAGTCGGGCTCGACAGTCATTGCGGCAATTAAAGTCCGCAGTCAATAAATTACAGCATCGAAATTTTTAGTAGCGAAGAAATCGCTTATTGGAACTGCTCTTCAAAGTATCGTTTGAACCAATTTCGTTGAGCGCGCGCAGATTAATCGCAGGGTATCAGACGGGCAACGTACGTTTTACCGACCATTCGCTGCTCAAACACACGTCGTTCCTTTGTAAACAAACGGCGGATGATTAAGATTTTCAGCTGAGTCGCCGCGATCGGGTGAAAAGCATTCCTACAATACAAGCGTTCAGCTAAATAATTGCCAAGCCGGAGTAGCGCCTAAAGACGCCGTTCAACGAGCGATAATTGCACGTGCTCTTTTCAGCAAATCGACGAGTCGCGAATCAAAAGTCGCAATCGTCAATTGTAAACAGCATCGGCGCGCCGCGCATCGTGCAAGAAGCCATTACGATCCCCGGCATTGCTCGCCGCGAGAGCTATAGCTGGAAAAGGAGCCTATTTTTAGCCTGCAATCATCTCGCGCATTCAGACGATCTCCACTGAAGAGCTGCCGATCTCGCGAGTAAAAGCCGACGGCGTCGGCGCGCGCGACTCGCTAGAGATACCCGGCTGCGCCAGAGCATAATGCGAGAGGAGTCATCAAGTTCATCGGGATCCTCCCGGCGCGCTTGAGAAGCACATGTCGGCGCGGCGGCGGTTTCGACACGCGATCCACCTCAAAATCTTCCCACAATGTCATTATACAATTTTGCGTTACAAAATCCAAGCATTATATGTACTTGATAATTAGCCTTCACCTGCACGGAAAAGACGCGACTGCGGGCTGGCGGTCGGGGATTTACTCGGAAAACCCGGCGGATCGGTTTCTTTGAATAAATTCGGCGTGCAATGGGAGTTCTGATTGCCGCGCTGGCTTTTCTCGTGGAATAAACGGAAAGTATATAAGACTCGGGAAAGTGTACAGGTTAATGCGGCGGCGGAGTAATGGGTAAACTTGGATTTAAAAGCTACGGTATGGAAAATTGCGTTATTTAGATTAATAGTACACAGGGGGGAAAACCATTGAGCACATAATTTTTTTGCGATTTTGACCATTTAGTAATTACCCATTCTTTATTTTTATACGAGCAGCACCGTAGATTATTTTAAAGGCTTCCCTCATTTCTTTTCGAACCAAAGCCTTTTACCCGGCCAAATGCAAACAAGATTTGCAAAATAAACCTCTCCTCTCGCTCGAAGCACAGCACGCACGTAATAGCACATCACTCGCCGGCAACCGTGGGCGGTAAAAATCGCAGCAGGCCGTTTTCCCCTCTGAATGCCTCGCGCATCGAGCAAGAAAAACGTTACTATTACCCTGCTTACAAAGAGAGTCAGCGCGCGATTAAATACACCCGATACATCTCCATTCTTCCAGGCGCGCTCCTTCCCCAAACGAAGGGGTAATGGCTGCCGGATAGAAGAGAGAGAGAGAGAGAGAAGAAGAAGAAGGGGCACAGGTAGACCTGTCTGCCCGCACTCATCGATCCCTCAGATTAGACAAAAACTCTAGGGGAAAGAGGGTCTCCGCAAAAAGCTGCTGGACGAACGGTTGACCGTACGGTAACAGAGATTGAGAGGACGTAGGAGAACCATTCGATTGAGGCTCAGTGAAAAGAATTTTCAATAAAGTAAAATTATAAATACTGCTTGCTCGATTTTTTTTTTCATTAATTGATAGACGGAGAAAAATTACCTACTAAAAATTATTATATTGTTTAGCAATGGGAGGACATACTTGTATTGTGAGGAAAATTACTATACTGTATTCTAAAATTTAATATACGTATAGGAAAAATTAATAAAAAATTTTATAAATTTTACTATAAGTATATTAAATTTTACGATACAGTATAGTAATTTTCCTCACAATACAAGTCTGTCCTCCCATTGCTAAATAATATAGTAATTTTTGTCCGTGTACCCTTGATTAGTTCGCAAATGAGATTGAAAATTGAATTTCGCAAAGTCAATCTCTCAATTAAGACAGGCACCCAACAGATCGATAAAAAATTATTCAAGCACAATTAAGAAATGCTCCAACTAATGGCACTCAAACCTCTCGATTACTTTCCAACTGATAAAATCGAGACGTCTCAGAAAATGTTCCATCTAATACATCTGAACGATAGATCAGAGGAGCGCATCGAAAAGGCTTCCTCGCCTCCGCGAAGGGATCGGGCGCAAACGGAGATTTCTGCCAAGTGTCGGTGCACCTGAGAATCCCATCCAATTCTCTTTCTAACTCTGCCTATACCTGCCTGCCTCGGTCCTCTCCCGCTCGACGTCTCCTCCCCTTCAACCGAACAGGTATATCCGGACAGGCTTGAGCGCATTACCAGATTTTTCGCCCGCCGACAAAAGCCGCTCTCTCTTCCTTTCTTCGATTTCCTCCCCCTCGATTCGAATTATCGCCCGTTCCCACGACTGATTTCAATTCCGTGCATCAAGTACGCGGCAGCGAGCGGAGGGCTCCCGCTTTCACCAGCCCTTCCGATCTCGCGCGAAAACGGAACAAAAAAAACAAGCGAAGGAACAACAGTCGCGACGACGGATACGCCGCCTCTTTCTCCGCTCGCAGGCTCGAAGCGCTCGCGGCTTTTCGATGCCAGGGTCGCGTTCTTAATTCGATTCTCTCGCCGCGAGCCGCGCGCATACGTTACACCGAGCCAATATGCGCGCTCCCCGGTTAAAGCGTACGCTGGAATCCGCTTCTCTCTCGGTTTTCGTTTACCGCGCGGATCGCGGGCGATTCCGGGGGGCGGCGCGCTCGCGAGGGGAGTTATCTTAAGTTCGGAGGTTACTCTCGCCAGGCTCCTTGGAAAGCGCGAGCTATTAACCCCTTGTGATAATTTCGGTCGTTAAGTCCGTGATTATGCGCGGAACTGTGCACAGCTGCAGCTCGAAGGTACGGCAGTCTTACTCGAAAGCCGACGGAGGTGATTAGTACGGGTGTAGGGCTGTCCAGCATCCCCGAGGATCTCAACTTGCATGCCCGCAGTGCTTGATCTAAACGGGCAGTACTCTCGAAAAACTTTCTTTCTTTTTTAGTTGGATCAAGATTCCTTGCAAAACCTCTATTTGAAGGTCTGTGTATGCGACTAGGCACTTACGCGCGGGGGAAGCCCAATACGACTCATCCTGATGGCTAAAAATTGGCGACAAATATATTACAATATTAGTGAACGTTACAGAAATTTCCATGAAAATTACAGTTTTTTCTGGGAAAGCATCTCTCGCTGTCACTGGTCAAATGTTTTACAGAAAAATTTACTGCACCTTTGAAAAAATTTAATAAAATTGTGGTAAAATCTTTATATTTTCCAGTAAAATTCCTACTTGACCACTTAGGATTGCTGTGCTGGACATATGCAATACTCTCCGCGTAAATGCGTTCTTGTATTCAAGGAGATAAACTAGTGTTTCAGTTTTACATCTTTCATTTAGTTTGTTTATAACCTTTTAGAATGTTTATTTATCACAAATATTGAAAATATTAAATAATTATTATTATCGAATAATTTTTATTAATTTTGACATTATGCTTTATTGTTTAAAGGTGATAGGCAAATTTTCAAATTTTTTTCCACTTAATTTTACAATCGTGCTTCGCGTGATATTTATATATATATTAATGCCTAAATTATTGCTATTTCGTTTTAGAAGTTTGCAAACAATCTAAATGAAATAAAAAGTCTCGCGCCTTTTAAAACGACGCCTGTAATTATAGAAAATTATAGTTAATAATTTTCTTGAGACGTGAATATTTCAATTTTAAATTTAAAGCAATACACTCTCCCAATTATAACGCACGTATATAAATTTGAACAATAAGATTTGACAAAAATGAAAAATTTACAGTACAGCACGTAAAGCCGTAATCCAGAATTACGCAAACCTATTTTTAGCCCGTTGGAATGTCGAATTAAAATGCTTTGCTCGCAGCACCCTCTCGCCCTCCTCTTCATTCACGGCGTATCGTTTACCAAAAAAAAGAAAAAGAAAATAAGACGCACATTCGCAGAGTCCTGGGCTCTTCCTCTCCTCGTCCTTCCTGTCTGCGCCGACCCTTTCCAGCGGCGGCGATTGCATAAATTACAACAGCTCGCGCGCGGAGGTTCGGATGCGCCGGCCTGAAATCGGATGCAGCAGCTCTCCTTCCCATCGAGAAAATCACGATGCCGTAATCGCTCGGCGCACGCGGCGGCGCCTTGGGCCTTTTATCAATAAAAAAATCCGCCGCGAGTTTTGCAAGAGCGGACGACAGAAGCCGCGCATTTTCGGGGCATGCGCGTTGCTGTTTCTCTTTTTTTCTCTCTCTCTCTCTCTTTCAAACGAGAATAATGTGCTTTGTGGCTCAATCGTTTGAAAGTTGTGTGTGCGCGCGCCTTATTGCCAAATGTAGAAGCGTCATTACCGCATTGCGCAACGCTTTGAGGACCGTGGGAGTTGGAGAGCTTTTCGGATTTGAAAAGCGTACACTCGGATTCTTTGACAAATGGCCTTTTAATAATTACGAAAAGGCGGTAATGGAAGCGGGACGAGCGAGGCCCGGGCGAAGAGCGGTTTTAATTTGTTTAAAAAAAAGCTCTTCGCTCCACCGCCACGACCGCAGCGGTTCCGTAAAAGTCTCCAACGAGCCGAGAGACGTCCGAGCCGCGAAGAAAAGAAGCGACGAGCCGGCCTAAAACTATAATCTCTCGTAAATAAACGAAACGCAGAAGCGACCGCAGCCGACGTGTCGCGACCATTGACACAGAGCGAAATAAGAAATCGATCGCTCGTTGCGACGAGTTGCCTAACGGCGCGCTCTCGCGCGTTCGCGTACGTAAAAAAAACTCGACGTAATTAAAGAGCGAAGGAGGCATAATTCGAGAGACACAAAGAGCTGAGGGCGCAGGCTCGCGAGCGCGCGCGCACCGAAAAACGCTCCATATATCTCTTTGTCCTCGTCCCACTCGCGGTGGCGAGGCGACGGAGACGGCGCGCACCGAGCGAGAGACCGAGAGTGAGAGAGAGAGAGAGAGAGAGAGAGGAGACGTGTAATGAGAGGGAGCGGGGCGCTCGGCTGCGTCATGTTCTCGAGCGAAGTGGGTCACTGGGTCCCCCCACCGGGCGAGCGCTGCAAAGACACGAAGGTGGAGAGCCACTGACGGAGAAACAGAGAACCAGCGCCGCCAAGCCGGTTAAGGAGCTGCGACTGCTTCTGCTTCTTCGCTAATACTTAGCTCGAAAAACACTCGCCTGAGGTTTTTCTCGCTTCGCGAGGCTCGAAGATCGTCGATCGGGAGCTTTGTTTTTTTTTTTTTTTTTTTTTTTTTTTTAATCAAAAATTTAATGCGGGAGAATTGCCTTGGATAAATGGAGCTTCTTTCGCTACATTTTATGGGGGGAAAATAATTTTAGGTTTTGTACTTTGAGTTACTTCGTAAACAGCTAAAGACCGACATTTTTATGTATCAATGGACATTGAAGTAGTTTTTCAAGTTTATGCATATATAATATTTGCGTAAATTTAGTTAATAATGCGCGTCATAATCCTTAAACAAGAGCAACTTCAACAAGTGCTTAAATACATAAAAGTCCAATGAGTTCTCTAAATATTAAACAGAATCAACAGAGTTTTAAGCGGATAATAGTCTGAACAATAATTATACTTTATAATCGTTCGGATCGAGTATAATAACGAAATGCTTTCCTATAAAAAAATTATGTTGACATAGTGCTGAGCTTTCTATACGAAACCGGTAACTTTACTTGTCACGATTCTGATTTATCGCGATTTTTATTGCCGTGAAATTCACATTAAGTAAAAATCTTTCATTTCGCAGAAGTAGTTTTTCCCAGACGGAGATGAAAATTAAAAAATTCACTGGATATTTTGTGGCGTAATTTCATTTTAAAACATTACGAGTAATAAAACCTTTTTCCATAAACTACTTCGTCGGTAAAGATAAAAGTATGGATGTCTATGAGAAAATAAAAGCTTCCACGGTGTACTTGCTTGAATTCTGAATAAATATCTTAGCAAGATTAATAATCAAACGTCCCGAAACTCGATTAGGAAGTACATTTTCAAACAAATTAGCTCATTAAAATTAAAGTCTGTGCTTATAAAATAAGCCATTACGAGAGAAATGAATCCTGATCCACACATGCCATCCGGAAGCGAATCTTACGCGAATTACTTGCAATAAAATCAGCAGCGAAATTTGCCGTAAAATTTTTCGGCAGCCAGAATCGAAGCAAAGATCTCGGAAGCGACAAAGAGCCGTACCTTCCATTGTCACAATCGCCGCTTGAAAATAAAACAACCTGGCGGCGTGGCGCGCGGCAAAAGCCTATCTAGCTCCGTCTGGTTCCCCGGGCTTTACGAGCTTATATTCACCTTAATAAGCCGAGAACTTGGCCGAAAGTAGACCGCGTCCGAATCAAGCTCAGCTTCCCTAAGCCAGAAAAAGCCGCTCTTTCCCCCGGTCGCGCGAGCCGTAAAACGCGCGTCGTCGCGCGCGTCCCTTTCTCTTTCGCCGGGCGCTTTCTCCGCTCCTCCGGCGCTGTTGCGGACGCGGCTCTCGCTTTCGCCCCGGCTCCTCTTCGCCGCGTTATGGTAATAACGATTGCGCAAAAAGCCGCCGGCTGTTAGATAATTCCTTTGGATTTTCAATTTGCGCCTCCCTCTCCACCTTCGTCTTTTTCTTCTTCTTTCCTTTTGGCCTCTCCGCGCGCTGATTTACCGGCTGTATGCCGATGCCGTCCGTTGGCTTTTACGCTAATTCCCAAGAGGCAGTCTCGTTTTCTGCCGCCGAAAAATGATGTGCTTATTGCGCGAGTTTCGCTTTGAATTTTTAGAGCAGCGAGGGAATATAAAAGAGTGCTGAGTCAGTTTTCGAGAGGGACTTCAAAGGTTCGGTCAGAGTTTCGAAAGCCCAAAGTTTGTTGCCTCATTTGGCGCAATGAGCTTTTCTAAAGTTAGACGCCTAGCGCTATTAGGACAGATTTGTAATAATTTTGCAGATACTTACGAGACGATTGTATAAAATATGCGATATTTTTTTTTATCTTTATAGGTTATTGGAGTGTGGATATTGCTGCAGTGCTGAATCATAACGTATATGATAATTAAACAAAAATGCATTAATATTGAAAACAATTGTTATTATAACACTTACACTTTCTAGAAAAGAAATGGAGCTGAAATATTTTAACGAGCATAATAAATAATTTACATCAGAAATAGTCTTGTTAGTTATACAACGTCAAGCTTGTGTCGAAAAGTAAAGTGATTTTATTATGGAAATGAGGACTTACGAAGTATACTGGAGAGAAAATTAAAACCGTATACTTTACTTTATGTTCATTTACTGCAGCTAGATGCTGTTAGGAAATTTGCACACACATATGTGTATGAACTCTATTCAGTCGACGATAAAGACGATTAAAATGTAGTTTATGAAGATTCCTTGTGAAAACAAAGTTTTAAAGCAATTCAATACCTGCCTAGACTGTCTAATGTCAAATTGCACGAAATTTTAGTAAAAACGAACTCGAGTTTTGCGAATATTCGAAAGATGTCTGCCTAATGTAGCGTCACTTAACGTCGGTCGACTACTACCAAATTTACGTTTTAAATATTTATTGTCAATTACACTCTCTAAGATTTCAGCAATATTATCTTCGACGGCAAAAGCAATAAAAGAACAACAATTTTTTTTAAAATAAACCATCTAAAACATAACAAATCCGCAGCGTTCACATCGAGCTTCGAAAAAAAAAAGAATTCCTCTTCTCCCCTCTAAAATTACATCGAACGTTGCAGCAGGGTTATATACACTGATCGAAGGCGGCCGAAAGAGCGAACACTTGCAAAACGAGGCATCGACTAATAATAAAGAATCGTCGCTCTCATTGAAAGCATCCCGAGCAGGAGAGAGCCCCAGAGCAAAATATCCCGCTCTCACACAAAGGGTTAATAAAAAGAATGGCTCGTCGCTTCGGAGTCGCTTCGTTTATCTCGATTGCATTCACTCGATGCGCAGTCGCGAATCTATCGCGCGCTTCGATCTCGCGAGGCGCTAGGCCGCCGCGCCGCTTTTCAATGCGGCCGCGGCGCGCTTATTAAAATGCTTCATATCACAATGGGACGCTCACTCTCTCTCTCCTCTTCGTCTCAGTGCGTAAGCCTGCATCGCGCGCGTCGCTTTTCCGAGCTTCTTCAAAATACTCGCCGGCTGCCTTTTTTAATTGCCGTTAATTTTATGCGCGCTGCGCCTTTGTTTAGCGAAAGGGAGCGCGCGCTTCGATGGGAGATTTATTGCCCTCCGCGGTTTGAATAACGCCGGGCGACGAGTTTCGCCGGTAACTGTGCACGTTAACTGGAGCTTTCCGAAGGGGGGCGGCTATGAATATTCAAAGTTTATAAGCGAGGAATCTCCTTGGAAGTTAATACAAGAAAATCCAAGTAGCGGAATTCTGTTGTAATTAAGGCGAGATTCTCTTTATTTTCCAGCCATTGTTATCTATGTGGAGGAGTAGTAATCATCCGCATCCAACAATGAATGGACGAGGAGTTATTATCCACGTGAAATCGATAGGTTTAATCTCAAAATTTAATCATCCAAAGACCATCGGCTTATTAAAATTTTATGAAAGGATAATATGATTAAAATTTTTATTTATTACTCCTGGGAATAAAATTCCTTTCCTTGAATCAAACTGGATTTATTTATAGATTTATGAGAAAACACTGTAAGAAAGTTTTCATACATATATATATATATATAGGTATAATTGTTTTGTTTACTTCTGTATAGTTTTGTTTACTTTCTTCCTCTAAGATCTCAACTAGCTATATATATATGTAAGCTTTCTAACAGTGAAGTTACTTTTTGTAAAATCAATTAATAATATAATTTCTTTTACAAGAAAACGATTACTCAAAAAAAAAATTGACCTTGCCTCCATAATCTTTGTAATGAAAAATGGAAAAAATATCATTTCAATAATTTTCATAAAGCCATATCGATCGCCTAGAGTAAAATCGCTTAGCCCGTCAAACGAAAAGCAACAATCACCTTTGACGAACAATCAGTTTCATTAGACACGCTCTCTCCCCCGGCGCGCGCGCGAAAAGGCGCCCAAAGCAGCGATCGGACGGCGAAGAGGCTCGCGAGCGAGATCCCTTTGCCATGCAAATCCGCCCGGAGAACAAGATCCTCCGCTAAAGCGAGCCGGCTGCGATATATCTTGAAAAAAAAAAAGAAACTCCCCGACTCTCGAGCGGAGCCTCTTCGTCTCGCGGAGTTGGTCAGATCGATCCCCCCGACGCCAGGCGGGAGATTTATATTCGGGAAGCCCGCCTCTCCTCCCCTTCGGAACTTTCCCCCCCCGCGAAATTCAGCGCGAGATTTTTGCGACGCGCGCGCCTTGGCTCTCGGTGTACTGCCTTGTCCGATTCGACGAATTGTATACTGGTACGGAGCGTGTGGGTGAGGAAGCGCTATAAATTTCCCGGCCGCGACGAAAGTTTTGCGGCTGCAGGAGATTGTTTTATAGGGACGAGTATCGATTCGGAATTTTTATTTGCCAGTCGAGGATCGAGGCTACGTCGAGGACTTTTTCCGGTTTTTTTTTTCTTATTTGTTTTGTGTTCGGTATTGTTGTGATTTGGAATTTTTAATGAGGATTTTCGTTTGGGTTATTAAAGAATTTTATTTATGTAACAATTTCACACAACTTTTTATACAAAGGTGAAACAAATCAAGAGCTCCTTGATTTGAAAATAAACAATGGTAAACTTTTTTTTCTATTATATTGAAGTATGACAATCATGTAAAAAGTTAAAATAACAATCGTCAAGCTAATTTCTATTAATAGTATGGTCACGCAGATTCATAATAAAAAGCAGCAACTAGCGCAGACGATTTCAACCTTTTTAACGAAACATTATCTATCAAAGTTTCGCTCGACTCTAATGAATAATAACCGCGCATAAACAGAGAAAACTTCCAGCAATAAAACAACAAACTTCGCGGCGCCCAACTTTGCTCGCAAAACTTTCCTAAAACTAGAATATTTTGATCCGCGAAATATCGTAGGCTACAAAAAAAAAAAAAAAAAAAACTAACCCGAACGGGGATTTTTCTAATCAGCGGCTTATATAGCTCGGAGTTCCGTGCAGGTAAATCACTCGCGGCTTTTGAATTCAGGTCAGCGACTCATTTTACTATTAATACCCCGCTGCCCATTCGAAACGCAAACGAACGCGCGAACGGTACAAAGGGTTCGGCCGATCGCCCTTTAAATCCGAAAAATGAGGCGGCTCTCGCCACCGGCGGGTGGGAGGGGTGGAATTTTTCCTTCCCATCAGCCGTCGCACACACGCGCATGCCCACGTAGACGCTGGCAAAGGCTCGGCGAGTGCCGCCGCTTCGCGATGATCTCGCGTTGGAAAAACAATGGGGGAGGGGGGGGCGTGACGGGCGGGGGGAGAGAGAGAGGCGGG
>JAWWEM010039588.1:0-13992 GCA_035582935.1 Ormyrus thymus
TTAATTGATACTTTACAAGCTTACATTCAAAATATCCGTACATGAATAGCGACTGCCAAGTCAGATTAAAATTTCAAACCTGCAATCAATATTCATAGCGTATCATATTCTTGCAAAATAAATCATAAACTATTGAAAGTACTGCCAATAAACAAGAAAATTAATCATGATATAATTGAAGCAATATCGTAGATATATATAATTACTTTAGATTACAACATTACTGTGGATCGGAGTGCGTTTGAGTGTTACGCGGTATACTGTTGCCATGGTTACTAAATAGGAGGTTTTAGACAGGGTTAACAGTTGCTGCTCACCCAATCAAATGCATGTTCTCGGAAGTAATTAAGAGCATTTCGATGAAATTCCTGGCATTGAAATTACAAGGGACCAGGAAATGCGATTCGGTATAGGCACACGTGTTGTCGCTTTCGTGCAGTCGCTGTGAATTCGAACCCAAGCGGTACACTGAGAAAAAAATTTAATTGAATTGATTACATAAAAAACGAAATTTCGCCGATAACATATATTATTAAATTAAAGACAAATTCTATTGAAATAAAAGTAAAGAAATTAATTTAAAGAATTATCTTATTAATTCAATGGCATTAGACGAATTTAATAAAATATTTTATTAATTCAATTTTATTTATTAATTAATATTATTTTGTCTTTAATTTTATGTAATCAATTCAATTAAATTTTTTTCTCAGTCTATATATAGACTATCCTAATTTAAAGGATTCTCTATACCCCTCAACGCGATATCTTGCGTCTATGATTACGCGCAGCATGATTTCATAAAGTTAGGCGGAACGACCCTGTGTTCTTGCGCCAGAAACCTGCTTTTGATCTGGTACTTTACAGATTTTTTGCTTGCTAATAAAGATAATTTTTTTAAAAATCAAGTATTAAATGAAAATATGTCTAAGGATTAATTAGAAGTGAACATTTTAATTAAACTTTTCACTAAAATTTTCATTTTCAATGTCCCTTAGAATTGCATTAGAAAGAATATGCGCAAACTAAGTCTTAAATAATATGAGAAACACAGCTTATACTTTAGCTTAAAGTTTTTAAACCGTTGAAGTCTGTCTAATTAGCTCACCTTCAGTGACACAAATAGATTCCCAAAAGGTAAGAAGAAGAGAAATGTTTTTGATAAAGACTTGCGACATTTGTTGTTGCAGATAAAAGTCTTTTTTTTAATCTTTATTTATCCAATACAACAAAATAATCATAACCTTAGCTTTTAATTAATTTAGTTAATAAACGAGTCTAACTTGATAAATTTTAACAACGTCTTATTTGTTTAAATGAATTTATCAGAAGAATATTCACGTTGAATTCAAGATGTATTTTAGTGTACTGACCTCGATAGGAATCGTAAAGAAAGCAACAAGAAGATCGGCGATGGCCAGGTGGCAAATCATGAGCGAGATGCGCGACTTGCGATACCTGCCTCTGGAAAGCGTCAGGAAGACTGTCAGGTTGCCCACTGAGGCAACGATAAAGCAGATGCAGTACACGATCACTATTATCAGAGAGTTACGGGTAAAGGTCATATTGGGTGGCATAGTGGGCATCACCATGCTCGTATTGTCCTTGAAGTCGTACGGGAAGTCCGAATCATTTTGCGAATCACTAGAACAAAGGATAATGGGTGTTTGAAATTGCTTGTTAATCTATTGAATAATGCAGAGTGATGTTTGGGATTATTTAATTGATTTATAAGTGTTAGGCAAATAACTGAATAATTGCATTGTATTTGCCTAATACACTTCTATCTTATATCTAAACTTCAATATCAGCATAAACTGTGAAATCTAATATTATCAAAGGTTAGAATTTAGAGAATACGAAACTCGAGTTTAAAATAGTTTGAGAATTTTAGAATGTAAAACAATTGCATTGAATTCTTTAATAAAAATTTCATCTTTTATCAATAATGACCAGCATTTTTTTATTTATTGGAAAGTCTTTTTGTTTAGAGATGATAAACGAGAGCCTATTAATTTAAAAATTAAACATAGCAGTTTTTGAAGATATTACTTTAATTTAAACTTGCATGTAATATATCGATGTATCTAATTTAGACATCCATTATAATGAAAGTTTGTAATCTTTTCTGATTTACTTAAAAACAGAAACATTTTCCGTTGCGTTGAAGTATTATGTGCAAAAAAGTTATTAACTTCTTGACTACAAGCTATTACTGAAAGTTTTTTATCAAAACGTGAGACTCATAGTGGGTCGTTCTTTGCTACTTGGAATTCAACACGTTTACTTAAAGAATAATAAAGAGTATGAAAAGTTTTTATGAATTTTCATTAAAACGAATGTTCGGAGATCCTACAATCTTTCTTCGTATAAGATTTAAAGGTGTTAATTCTAATGAGCTTATATGCTGTAAGTATATTACATCCATTAATTAATCAAAGATTTGAAATAAATAAATTGATCGATCGGTTCTATAAGAAATTAATAGATATAATAAAATCTAGTAAATGGCTGGTTCACTGTGAAAAAATTTTGAAAAATTACAAAAATAGAATACTTAAAGTGAATTGTTTGATTTCATTGCTGAGATTGAAATGCCACTTGGAGAACGCTGACTCGTTATTAAGTTTCATTTATTTCTCATATTGCGCTTTCATTCTCTCCAGATTTAGCAGTTTCATTTCTTTGACAAATAATAACTTCTCAACAAACACAATTTCGCGAATGGGATATTCATTTCTAAATAAGTTTAAAATCGTAAATTTAAAGTCCTTTTCATTATTATAATATCTCGAAAGAAAATACGTATACTATAAATTATTAACACCAGCAGGTCGAACTCAACGCGTAAGTATCACACTGCCCGTTCACAGAAACTGCATCAGCAAGCAAAACCCACCTAAGGTCTTGAAAGAGCTGCATCCTCGAACTCTGCAGCTGATCCATGTCTACGAGAAATCTGTTTTCAGTCCTCGAAATAAAACTGAGCAGGCTCGCAGTCCGCTTAGGTGATGTTCTCGGAAAGTCGGCGGAGCTTTTCAGCCGAGAGAAGAATCCTCTCGCCGGCACTCGTCATCTCGCACGGAGGCATATCACGGACTCAGGAGAGTGCGCACCGGTTCATCGGAGCCAAGAGATTTCGAAAGGGCCGCGCCCGAGTCGTAACGCGCGCAGAAAGCAGCAGCGGCAACAGCACGGCCGTCCGCTTGCAGATGCGCGCCGCGACACAGTGTCCGCAAGCTCTCGCCGAGCGCGAGCTCTCGGCGCTGCAGCTCGCGAGCACGCAAGCCCGAAGCTCAGCCCCCTCCCCTTCCTCCTCGGGCACTTTTTGTCCTTCCTTTCTTCTCCCTATCAATGCAGCCGGTGCTCAGCAATTGGATACCTTTCGCTTATCGCGCCCGCCTTTTTTCCCCTTTTTACGTCTATTTCTGGGGAAGAGCTTTCGCTTTGACAATTTCGCTTTGACAATTTCGCATTTATTTCCGGGTTCGATTAGTTCTCGGATGCGGAGTGGTTTGTTGGCTTTTTAAGCTCGTTCTTTCATTGGTCTTCGGATTTAGTTTTGATAAATAGATATATATTATCTATAAATAATAGGTAATATCCATAGATAATATTACCTATTTCTCAAAAATAATTTTTAAAAAATTACAAGAATATTCGCGATCGAAATTAACAGTTCACTTATTTGAGTTTTAAACTTTCGAGTACGTAATGCATTCAAATTTGAAACCTGAAACTACGAGGCGACTAAAACCCACGCTATAATGATATTTAGTAACTTCGTGGATGATCTCCTTTAAAACACACAATGCACTCTCGAATATTGCCTTTTTCAGCCAAATTTCAAATTGATTTACTAGTTACCAGCGTTGCTTGTTACTAACCTTCTGATCAATTAAGCTTTTCTTAACAATGTGTATTATAATTAATAATATTTCCAATAAGTAATAACTTGCATAGAGAAAATTTTAATACTATCTTTTTAATATCAAAATTGTTTAGTTAAGCTGGTTTAATCCGTATTAAAAGTTCTCTATTTAATACTTTACCCGACGGAAAAGAAACGATAAAATCCTATAAACTTATACAATATATTTTAAATTCAAGATTTTTCTCACTGCAGGTAATATTAAACTGTAAAAATACAAATATTTATAAAAATAATTTTTAATTTTATTTAGTTTTACATTTAATTAACATTTAAATAATGTATAAAATGTAGGAACTTATGTGGTAACTTTCCAACAATCATAAATAATATTGAATAACACCTCGAAACAATCAAAATTCGTATGAATATACGAGATATTGATACATTATTAATTCTGCGTAATTTTAAAAGAGCGAACTCCGAAAAGCTCAAATTACACAGGTCAGCGGCGCGTGATTTGCACGAGCCATTTTTGCTATCCTCAAAATAAGCAGGTCATTCGTCAAACGCAGGCGACCGCCTGAGTAGGCCTCGCCAGGAAGAGGCTGCAGGAATCGAACTGCCCGCCGCAGATGTCGAGGTTGACGGGGAAAGGGTCTTGGGGCTGGTCGCCGAGGAGCTCGAGGCTGTGCAGCAGGGTGGGCTGGCCCGAGAGGCGCGTGGGCGCCCCGCAGCCGGCGGCCTCCCTCGCCTGCCGCGCGTTCTCCACAGTCAAGAGCGACGCGTTAACCACTCGAACGCGCAGAAACGCCCCCCGGAGCTCGGGGCCGCCGTAGAAGACGCTGCCCTCCGCCGAGTCCGCCGCCTCGTGCGCCACCAGCCGCAGCCCGCCACTCGGGCTTCCCGACTCGTCCTGCGAAACAAGTTACTTCTTCGATTCTTTTTCTGTCTGGGTGCCCTTTGCTTTTTGGCAGCTGTTCAATTACTCTTGTGATTCATTTTTCTCTTACTTATTAACGACTGTAATTTCAGAAAATTCAACAGATTTGCATTAATTGTTATTGAATTTAATAATTTAGTGCGCGGTATAAAAATTTTTCAAATCCGAACTGTTCATCTCCTTTGGGGCGTCGACAGAATTTTAGCAGCTAAGGATGCACTGCACGAAATGAGATACACAACCTAACTCAATTTTCCAGCTCATTTTAATCTCGCTTCCGGATATACATATATATATTTCAAAAGCATACTAATACGCCGCGTTTTTGCGAAATAATGAGCCATCATTGTGAAACTCATTAGTGCGTGCTTGATGAGAGGAATTAATACGCGAGGACGTTTCTGTCTTCGCGAACAATCGCTTAGTCTCATCGAGACAAGGACGGGCTTTCGAAAGAGCAGACGAAATTTACCTGGTGAAGAGGAACAATACGCCCGGGTCTCACGAGGGTGACGATTTGATTGTACGGCGCCGTTATCTGCTTCGTCCCATTACCCGTGCGATTAAGCGGTGAGCCACCTTCGAGGTGTCGCCAGGAGAAGATACCCGGCAGCCACATTGTCACCTGGTTGCGCCGGGAATAAGTCACCAGACCTGCGGAGAGGAGGCGTAATCGCATTAGCGCCGAGAGAGATACGAGAGACTTTTGCACTTTACAAATGTTAATTCTTTGCAAATTTAGATATTTCTTTTTAATTCAAGGAATAGTATTTCTGCAAATTTCGCAAATCCACATTTAAAACGAATAAGATTAGCGGAAGTCTTGATATTTAAAGATTTTATGCTCTTACCGACTAGAATACTGTCACCCCAGAAAAATTCGCTGTAAGTCGTATTACGAGGCTGCTTTTCGTCCGGATAGTGAAGTGCAGGCGTGGAAAAGATAGGCAGACCTTGGTGAACGAATAAAGCCAGGACCGTGCGCTGATAGCTGGCTAAAGAGGCGCGAAGAGTAAGCAGCTTTGCGGCTTGCAGGGCACCCGTCCGACTCAACTGGGTCCCGCCGGGAGACTTTTCCGGCAAGACCAGAACTCGGGGCCACGCCACCGCTGCCCCGTACCATCTATAAGTAGAGATTATTGCTGGAGGAAAGGCCATTTGGAAAAAAGGCAATATAAAAGTGCACGTATATAAAAAAGGGCTTCATCCTTCTGAGCACGAGTGCAGATGATAAATGCCACTTGATAACGAGGATCTATGGAGCACGGGCACTTCTCTCGCGTGTGAGAGACCATGTTCAACTTTCAGCTCGTTTTGAGGGGTATTGACTGATTTTATTTCGTTATCAGTGACAGCTGTAGAACGATTCTTTTTCATCTGACAGATAGATTCTATTTTTACTGCCGATCGATATTTTCTTACTTTAAATGTATTTGAACGTGCGCGCAAACTGCGGACAAAGCTCGGTTTGATAAAGCAATTTATTTTTTTAGCAAAGAATTTTTTTGATAGAAATTTTTTTTTAAACTTTCTGTTTGAAGACTTTTGCAATGTTCAAAGGAGGTGAAAGAAGAAGGTGCGTCGTAAAAGCTGAATAGCAGCATCCTTTGAGGTTTCCTGAACTTATGAAGTGACAAAGAAATAAGAAATTCTAATATTTTCAGTTTTTATTTTTTCGAAAAAGCTTAAACGACGTGGAAAATGAACTTATTACTTTTTAAAAGTTTTATGTCAGTTTTCAATAAATTTTCATTAGAAACTATTTCCTAAGAAACGTCTCACTTCACTGTAATTCAATAAAAGCATCTCAAGCCCTCTTGCAAACTCGCATCCTACGTCTTCCAAGCGTACCTGATGCAGAGCTCCTCGTCGACTCTAGCTTTATCAGCTCCGCAAACGTACATCGCCGAGGGCACTTGTCCGGTCATGGCGGACACGACGGCCGCCTCTACAGTGCTTCTGAAGGACGACCAGGTGGCTTCCACGTCGGGGGAGTTGCATCGCTGACCACGCAGCTCGACGATCGGCACGGCGTCGGCCACGAACTCGACGAAGCTGCTCGCGTAAGAGTTGTGGACTGCGTAATGCTGCTTGTCTAGGTCGAGAGGCACCGTACGAGACATCAGCCGCCGTAGACCCTTTAATGCAGTTTTCCAGAAAATCGATAAGCGCGCACGCGAGAATATTACGGGGTTGCCGAGGAGAGAGGTGGCTTGGAAGGAAATGGGGAAATGCGATTCAAGATTGCAGGAGCGGAGATGGCATCATGCACGGCTGAGCTTTTCTTCGATTTGCGAAAAACTCGGATATTTTTTCGATGGGATAAAAAGCACCTTAATGATGCTGGAACTTTATTTGAAATTGTAAAATATTGAGAACTTAATAAAACACCTTCCTATACACAGACTTCTAGATTCTGTAAATTTCAACATCTCGAATGAATAGTGCAAGTTTCGTTTACTCCCGTCTAAAACTAAGGACCAAAGTGGAATTGTCTCATGAAAACTTAATTATTATACTTTTCAAACATCTGCAAATCTAAGTTCTATCATCTCCGAGACCTGACTACGCGCAGATCATATTTTACCATGCTAATTTACCGGGATACCCTTGTCCATACACTACGAATCAGGCACGAGCCTATACGCATTCTGTGAGGGCCAATAGAAAAGAACTCTCTATACAAGCATTCTACTTTCAAGAAGTAAGAGCTGTGGAATCAATCCTTGCAAGACGTCGCATCTCGTCATCGCTTTTGTTTCCCAAAGTAATAGTTTGGACGCATTTTCCAGAACTCGACTGACTAAGGAACTTAAAGTGGTTGGAACGCGGCAGTCACTGCCAATAGTTTCAAAAAATAACCAATAACCAAAAGCTATTGCAAAATTGTTAATTGCCTAAAAAATAGTTTGTGAGTATTGTTATTGCTAGAAAAAGAATTTAGTATTTATTTAATTAATTGCCGCTACTTCACTCTCTTCCCCTACCATTCGCTGCTTGCGCACGTTTCGGAGTCAATAAGCCGCGAAAAAAACTTTGTAACGCAATATTTCGGAAATTTCAAAGACGAATCAATAAAAGATTGTCTATGGCATCTTCCTCCATACGATACTGTCTAAAACATACCAATTTTAAACATTATATTTATATTTCCAGTTCTTTTCGGGGAAATTGATTTAAATTTGAGTAGTGCATCAATTATGTTGCCAAAAAGCCAGAGCTGAATTTTTATAGACTGTGCATTCAAGATAAAAATCATTTCAACCACCAAGCCTTTTTAATTGAGATAAAGACAACAAGATAAAGATTATTTCTTTCAAAGTACTTATTAATTAAATGGACAAAAAAAGATTTCATTCTATTGTAATATTTTTCTGTGTCTAACGAAGTTTAAAATAATTGCCTATTGTTGCCAGAAAAACTATTCAAGTGTTTTTAGAAAAAACATTTACAATCTCTTCGAGTTATATAATGAAGTTTCTTATTTAACTTCAAATTTTAATGCCTAATTTTAACTCATTAAGTTTAATAATAATACATGGTTTAATCTGGAGAAATTGGTGGTATCTGCTATTCAAAGTGTTTTGAAACATAACGGAAGTAAGGAGCTCACGTTTTACTCTTTTGTTATTTAGTCCAGTTTTCGTTAAAAAATTTATTTATAAAAATTCAAGGTCAAAACTTAGATTGCTTATTAACACTGAATTATATATACTAGGCCGCCCAAGTCTTGCCTGCGCTAATTGGTTCATTTTCAATTGACCGTAGCTTCGAAACTATACATTTCCCAACTTTGGTGCAAGTGACTTTTTGCTCAGAATTTCAAGCTCTCTCCAGAGGTAACAATTTCCTAGAAATATATTCGGAGTAGCATTATACTCACACATTCCGTGTATTAATATAGGCGTTAAAGTTTAACAGTATACTTTAATTAATTATAACTCGGGATTGTAAATGTTTTCCCTAAAAATCACCCTATGCAGATTATTTGCTTTAAATTTGTTAACCTACTGTCTACTATCTAAAACACAAAAAGACAACAATATTTATATTTATATATTACAGCTTCTTGACTAAGCAGCATCCTTAACATATAGTGATAAAGCTCAATAAATAAAGGTCAATGTCAAGCAGAGCTCGTTAACAACTACTTGTTTTTAGGATAAAAAATGTTCTTTCGCTCTGCAGAACATTTAAAAACTTACAGCGCGGGAAATAAAGCGTTTTAAAAAGCTTGTAGCGCGAGCAATAACACGTTTAATTTAAAAAAACTTTCCGCTGTTTCGATTCCTCCCCTTTGAGCATCTCGCTAATTAGAATACTGCTTGTACATTTCCCGTGACTCAAAGGCTTCCGAGCTGAAACGCATTAGAAAATATGCGCATTTGTGTTGGCATATCAAAGAACGCTTAATTGTTTCTTTGTGCAATCCATCTATCCCCAAGTTTAAAAACCTCGACATGGTAGTTGAAAATAACCTGACGCGGATGATTTTTTTTAATTAAGGAGGCTTTTAATTAAAAATATGAAAACATTGTTTTTATAATGTTAAAAATTTTAAAAGCTTTATTTGATAATATTGATTGACATTTTACGTCAATTTCTTCAGTTTAAAACAAAAGTATATTTTAAACCAACCAATGGACTGTAAATTTCTGAAAAGAATTTGATATTATATGGTCTTTTCTTTCTTAAAAAAAGTGATGAGCCTGAAAGTTAAGGAAAACTGTACGTGATATGAGTGGCTGAGACTGATCACGTCGTAGTGTTATTAACTAGAAATAACTTTCAATTGTTTTGCATTCGTTTTACAATTGTTGTAAATTAAGTAATGTATTTACTATAAGTGAAATTTAGTAAAATTATTTTCATATAATATAATTTAATTTTTAGAAAATAATAATTATAATAGAATTATAAAATGAATCTTCGAAGATCGAATGCGCCCATAGCGCGCTTAACGAGCCCTATAGTACAATAACGTCTTGAGAGTACAAAAGTAATATTCATTACCCAAATTAGATGTTTATTGCGACTCTGAAATATCTTAAAAATTTAATTCTATACGTATTAGACTTTAAGCATGATTAATTTCATTTTTCATTCCGCGTCAAATTCCTGTTACCCTTGAATAGAAAAGCTAGCTTCGACCACCTTTTTTTCTCTCATTTATTCCGAGCTTTCACGAGAGCTTTAATCATGCACGGAAAAGAGAGTCTATAAACTGACCTCGGGAAAGTACTCAAAGGCTTGCGACGGGATTTCGCTTGGTTTGTCATCTTTTGGCCATGCGTCTCTCAGGACAAGGAAGTCAGGCTTCAGCGTGAGTTTGTATTTATCCAAGCATTTTCGCGCGAGGCGTTGCGTTTCCGATTTCGCCCAGTTGGGATAAACGACGTCCTGTCCTTCGTACGTCCCCAAGTAGGCGAGGCTCCCATTGCGTAGTAAACACGACTCCTGACCCAGAGTCCTTTGCAACTCACCGTCAACTTTATTGAACAGCTGCAACGAAAACGAGAAGAATTAAAAACTTTGGTTGCGATCGATTGTAAGTTAAGACTATATGTGACTGACACCGTTTTCGAAGGTTTTCTTTTGAGCCATGCTACTGTTTAACATTTGAGCAGAACTAGTTTTAACAATGTTTATTAGGAAACTTGGATTATCTATTGAAGTACGTTATACGCATTATTAGTTAAGGCGATAAAATGATAATAGATGTAGAAATATTATACGCTTATTTCATTCATTTATTTGGTCTTTTAATGAGTTAACGCTCTTTATTAAAATAAATGAGTGGAAAAATTGCGAAGAAAATGTAAACATTTAAATTTACTAAATTGATTTACAAAATTGCTTATTTTTATTATTGGAATTAATAATAAATTTTCAGTGTATGCTCATTATCTTAACACATAAATACCACTTAACAAAGTATATTCGATTTAAATTGAAAATATATGTAAAATTTCAATGCTAGTTTATCATCCTATACCGAAAATCACCGTATCCGAAATTCTTCTGCCCGAAATTCAGTGAAATGAAACGAAGCCTCGGGAAACTTGCAAGCAGATAACTAGCGATCAATCAAACTGGCTCCGACAGCCTCGCAGAAGTGCATAAAAGGCCTTTGAAATTGGCCCTGACCCGGCGGGGCAAGATTCCCTGCTTGGCGGCACTTACCATCGGAGTCAAGTGAGCGGCAAGGCTCTTTCCGTGCTCTCGCAAGAGCTCGAGAGCCTCGGCGACGGGAGTGCTGTTGCCCGGGGACTCGAGAGCGAGGCTGAGGCCGCGGAAGAGGCAGTGCGAGGCCCAGGGCGCCCCGACCTTCGCCATCGACGCGATCGATGCCTTCAGCTGATCGAGCACCTCGGCGTCCGTCGGCTCTTCCAGCTCCGGACAGAGGTGCAGTCCCAGCAGCGACGCAGGATAGAGGAGCTGACCGGAGGGACGGCCCGCGGCGCCTGACAGCTGCCGCGCCGCCTGCAGACCCGTTGGCCCGGACAGCACGTCGATGCTCAGCTCGGCTGGCAAGGAGTAGCCGCGCAGAATTACCAAGTTCGAGACGTTTAGGACCTGAGGAGGAATTCTCCTGTAACGGGCTTTCGTGCCTTAGAGAGAAACTTTGATGTTGGACACTTCACCTCGGCTTACGAGATAGAGCTAACCTCGACAAGTTTTCCATTCTTCCTTGCTAATTTGCAAAAGTTTCAATAAAGTTTTTCGCAAATTTTTAGTTAAAAATAAAATTTAAATAATATTCTAGGGCAATTATTCTACTTTTAACTTTTCCCTTTAAAAAATCATTTTTGTAATACCTTTATTTTGGAATAAGTACCATCAATTGTTTGTATTTGTTAATAACATTTTTAATAAAGGAAATAAAAAATTGAGATTAATATTCCAAGCTGTTTAAAAAAATACCTTTATCGAATAACAGATTTTTAATTTGGAAATTTAAAACAATCTTTGATCAATTATTTCTTTACATTCACTACTAGAAAAATGTTAAAATATGAATTTCAAATTTTGAAAGAAATTCGCTCATTTTCTACAATAACTTGATCCTTCAAAGCATTAAAGTTCAAGGTCTCTAGCTTACAGAAGGCTATCGGATTCAAGCGAGACGCTTTTCTGCAATTCATTAAAAAGCGAAAATTCATTACGCTTGTCGTCGGCTCCCGTTTCACCGCGAAAACAGTTATCAGGAAATAAAAGGCGTACTTGAACTTCCAAGGGACCGTCGTACTTGATAAAGCACGACATGGCACTCCCAAAAGGGTCGATCGCAAGAAAAGCCGGCCTCATTGTTTCGTTTTCATTGTTATAAATCCAATTACTGGTGCCATTAAGCTCAAGATTATCGAGGCCGTAGAGAGTTCCGTTCGTCAGATACAAACTCCATTCCCAGTAGTTCTCCGTGACGATCAAAGGCCCTCTGGCTGTGCTTAGAATCAGCGAGTTTTCTTTCCCGGATCGAGCCAGAGTTATGGAAAAGTTCGGATCGTGCACCAACACGTCCATCGAATTTACCTCTGAAATGTTTTATGTGCCTATGTTCATTCAAATGAAATTTTAATTAAATTTCAGAGAAAATAATAATAATATGTCAAGAATTCATGCTTCGATGCGTGCTTCAATTATCAAATGAGTAATATAATTACAAAAGTTCGTTTTAATTAAAAAATTTTTTTAGAGTGCAAAATATTCGAAGTAAAATCAATTCGTCAAATAATATATTGACGATAAAAATTCATTTAATCAAAATTATTTTATTCAACTTCACGTCATATCACCCCACTAAATTGAAAATTGTTGATTAAATATTTCACCTGATGCAAGCTTAGTAATTCGAGCTTGATTGTTCAGCGGCAGAAAATCAAGCAGCGGTCCAAAATCCGCTGGCTTATGGGAAATCATATTTCCTCTGACGAATGTTTGATTATTTAGTGGATTGTCGTGTCGACTGTTCAAATTCGCACTTTGTAATGTGATTCTCGTATAATTATTGTTAATTTCATGCACACTGAAAGCTAGCTTTTCCAGCATTGGTTTACCCGCCGGACTGTACTTTCTGATCGGTGTTATAATTCCATCTGCAATTAAATGTATTTAAATGTCTGTATTAAATACGTGGCAGTTTAATAATGCGCTTTTATTTCTAATGCGATACTAATTCGAACTGGAAGGTTTTATTTTCTCGATTGTCACTTCAATTACTTTTCTTAACCTCGAATGAGAAAAAACAGAAAATTCTAAATTACATTAGCTAAGCAACTACAAGCACCCCTACATACTACCTCTACCACTTCCTTCTCCGAAACTCTCTATTCTGTATCCATAACGAGAGGGGAACGCGTGGTAACAGATCTGCAGATCTTCTCTCCAGCAGCAGCCGAGCTCGGTGCAGTTGTCCACTGTGAGCTTTCTCCCCGGCAAGCAGGGCACGTAGTAGCTCTCCTGGAGGTGGCAAGTGGACTCGGAAACGGCCTTTGGTAGCCAAGCGAGCACGCCGTAATACGCGCCAAGAAACACGGCCAGCGCCAGAAGGAAGCTCGGCAGGACGTATTTCAAGAACGGAGATCGGCAGATGAACGTCGTGCAAGTGTCTGGACATTAATGTAAATCAATTTCTCTAAGGATTGCGATTGTTACTTTAGTTGGAACGATAAGAAATTCTTAAGTTGCAACTACTACTACTTCCAGAAGGAGGCAGAAGCTACGAAAAGGATACTTTAGATTTTTCAGCCTTTCAGGGAGGTAGATTATTTACCTTTTTGGGAAAAGATCGCTAACCCACTTTAAAGAAATGCTTTATTACGTTTTTGACAACAGGAAATATACAGCCGATGTTTATTTTTCCTGCGAATAAACCTCGTCAATCTGAAGTTTTTGTGTTTTTTCTGTAAATTCTTTAGTTGTGAGATTTTGCGCGCGTATATATTATTTTCATTCATTTGTTGACTTTTACAAATAAAAGTAGGAGTTTATTTTTACGCTCTGTAGAAAGCTTGCCGTTATTCACTCGGATTATAAACTTTATCGGATAAACGTGGTCTTAACAACGGATATTTTTAATCTTTACATTCAGATATTTTTAGTTCCTAAAATACAATACCATTTTTGTCATTGTTGACTGTTTTATACAATTTAACTATTATTATTACTTTATTATTAT
>JAWWEM010039609.1:0-13974 GCA_035582935.1 Ormyrus thymus
TTTTAAAGATTTGAATATTATTAATTTTTTCTTCTGGCTGTGTTCTAACTATTTTATTATTACTTAATCGCCGTCTGTGTTAGTTGCTACGGTTTGCTAACATAATGTTAGTGCGTCCACTTATAACACCGGGTGGACTTTCTTTTAGAATTGGTTATTCTCAAAAAATTTATCATTTTTTCCAGTCAAAATACACGTTAGTTTCGGCTGATTTTTCGTGTACTTGTTTACACAAATTAAGAAATATAACCTTTGTCCAACAGTGTCGAGCAAAGGTCTGTCTGCGTTCTCCTGACGAGCCCACCAGACAATACCGAGTGCGAAACACAAAGAATAATCCTTTTAATTTTATAAATTGAATTTTAAAACCTATCTTTTCTTTTCTTTTTAAATCATTATTGCTATTCTGAACTAGGAATCTTTAAAATTCTCTCTAGGGCAGAGAATCTTTTACCAAAATAACATCTCGCTCGTGACTGAGAAGAGGAAGCGTTCTGATGTAAGTTCCTAGTAGTATTTTGTCAGGCCTCAAACCCATTTGAATATTATTTATTTATTTATTTATGTTAATCAAAATTATTTATCAAAAATCATAGTAAAAAAATAGCAAAATGAATGCGCGCGAAACAATCTACGGTGAATGCGTATTACCTGTAATCAAGATTGAGGGAGATATCGCGAATACGGTAAAAACGTACTTAATCTGTCGTTCAAATGACATTAAAGAAATTACGATATAGAATGTTCAGCGACGTATACATACGGTTTTTATCGTGATAAAATATATATATATATATATAGCAATAAAAATGAAGACTGAAAATTGTAATGCTAAATCCTTCTTTGAATTAAAAATTCTACTTTTCTATTAAACCTTTCTGAACAAAAAAAAGTTACATCATTTGGAATGTTAATTTTTTAATGAATATTTATTATTACGAAAATTAGATTATAATTTTTATTAATTATAAAAAATATTTACTATCCTCGGAGGTATTTCTACATATTTTTCGGTCCGCGAATCGATTTCTGACGTCAAATTCGATCTACGAGCTCTGAAAAGTTGACAAAATTGCCTAAAAGTTGTAAAAAAAGCGCTTTCTTCGATTTTTAAGCATTTTATCCCATTTTGTCAGAATTTTAAACTCCGCAGTTCAAAAGAACAAAGGAAAGTACATTAAATAAGCATATTTAAAACTTTGCCAATTAATACCTTTGTGGTTAGAAAATGATTTGAAAATTTTAGGAATTTTTCTAAGGCGCATTTAAACTTCTAAAATTATGAAAAAATTCAGGGTAATTCGTGATGCAGAAATGCACTTATATGATTTTTTTTCAGATTTTTTGGAGCTAAAATGCGCTAGAAAAACAAAAAAATCAAAAACAACGTTTTTCAGGTTTGTGACCCGAGGGAGAGACCTAAATTCGGTTTAAAAATTTGGCTAATGAAGTCTTTTTATATGTTCTTTTGACCCATTCAATGAAATATGAAATTCATTCCGGGGCTTTTTTCACTAGGATACCCGGCTATTAAAATTACTCCAGATCAACTGGTTAATATTTTTAACTGGTAATTAATTGGTAAAGTATATTTTTTGGTTGCGAATTTTAGCCAGTTGACTAGGCTGTACTGACTAGAAGAGCTCACTATTCAAATGGTTAAATTCGTTTAAAATTACTCCTTTAACATTATAATTCAATGAATATCTTACTTGATTACAAACATTTTTCATTTGCACGTACTTTCCAATTTTAATTTCGACCATCACATCCGACTGAATTGCCATCAGAGTTATGTCAGATTGCATTGTCTTATGAGTCCTGCGGTATATGCAGCGAGCTAAATACTGTAATTAGGAGTACAGTGGCATTGCGCATCAATGGAATTGGATTCGGCTTTTGCTTTTCCGCGAAATTACAGAGCATGTATCTCGAGGATTTTTCTGCGGTTGATATTTTCTGAACCAAGATGGATAATCGCGGCGACATTTTCTTGCGAAATGTTTACGATACTATAATGTTACTTGAACGTGCCGTAAAAGATTATGTGCATTAAAATTTGAGCGTTTAATTCATTTCTATTAGCATTTTTGTAATTAAAAATTTTTTATTTACTTGAAATTTATCGGTACTTTGATAAATTACTTCAGGCAGGATTATTAAAGTTATTACAATGTACAATATATATATATATATATATATATATATATATTGAAATTATAAGAGATAATTGAGATATTTTTACATTTCGTTTTTCTTATTTTACCAGGTTAAAAATAAAGAATATTTCTTTGAGTCAATTAACTTTTTAATATAATAAATTTAAATTAGCAAGTCATTAACAAAGCAGCAAACTAATCCTGAAATTAATTAACAACATCATTTTCCGAAGCATAAAAGCGGTAAATAATTTACAGATTACAAACCCGCCAAAAATGAAGCGTACGGCCTCGCAAATGAATACGTTCACGGCATTTCATCCAGCATTCTCATTCAAGGCAAATTTAATCCCATTCAGAGCCGGCGTCTCTCTCAGCACACCTCGCGGCTTCATCCTCCACGTTTGCTCCGACAATTCCTCGCGCGAATATAATTTCGCCCGGCGCGTCCTTGACAAATTTTTCGCGACAGTCGTGCGTGCACCGTCATCAAGGGACGAGTCCGCTCCACGGCGCACGAATTTCATCTCAGAAGAACCTTGGAAAGCTCGGGAGCGCGTATATAAACGCGTCGGCCGGCATTAATGTATTTCTATCGGAGCATTGTCTCGCGGCTCGTAAATCTCCCGGAGTCTACGCCCGGCGCCTTGACGCTTCGCTTGACGCCCGCCAGACGGAAAAACGCAGAGGAGGAAATTAAAAGCTGTCGCTTGTTTTGCCTATCGCTGTCTCGGACCTTTAATTAACATCTAGCCTGAAAAAAGCGCGTGGAATTTTATCTTTATTTCACTTTCCGTAATGGTGGCTTTTTTGTATGAAGGATTCGTTTCTTGTGATTTATTATATGGTAGTGAATTCATTGAGATGTTGCCTTCGAAAATTCTTTCAAGTTTTAGACCGCAGAAATTTGTCAAATTTTTTATTAAATGTTGCGCAACTGTTTTTTTAATGAAAACATAAGATTCATTGTAATCATTATTAATCTGGTTTAATGAGATATGAGAAAACAAATTTAGTAAATTTAAAGAAATAATTTTGTTCCCCGCTATCTGAATAATTCTTATTTAATTTAAAAAAAAAATTTAATTATTAAAAACCTTTTGTACGAATAGTTCATTTGATTTAAATAAATAATGTTTTAGAGAGAGAAACAAAATTATTTTTTTAAATTTAATCATTTTTTTAGTATAAGATTAATAGTTTATTGGTTCCGAAAAAATATTATATTAAATAAAGAGATTACTCTTTAAGAACGTATTAACTAAAGTTGGTAAAAATTGCTTGTTAAATAATGACTGAAGTGCAAGATAAATAAAAAGTTATTAACATTACCTTAATGCACTATACTCGTTTTCTTTTTTTAATTTATATATTACGATATTGAACGACCACTTTCACCTTTTCTGCGTAAAATAACATACTTCCCGCTGCAAATTTTAAGGCGCACTAAAAATTTTTAAGACGCAACTTTTTTACCTGTCGAGAAATAGCACATTAAATTAATTGATATTTTTTGAAACTGTTAAACTTTACTTACATTAATAATCTCTCGTACACTTCAAACCCAACTTATTTGACGAAAGAATGTTTCGTTACTTTAAAAACACGATAACCCCTCATCTTTAAAACCTCGTTTAAGAAAGAAGAAAAAAAGTTTCTCCGCGACATAAAAAATTCAAGATTATCAATACATTAGTTGGCATGAAAAGCGAAAGTCTGTACCCAAGCAAAAAGACAAACTAATAGGCGTAAAGGTCAACTAAATAAAAGCCCTTCAAAACTGCAATTGAATAACCAACGCAATAATGAACAGCTGAAAAAAAAGACGGCCCCGTCAAAGCGCGAGGCAAGCGATCCGGAAAATTGAGGAAGCAACTTAATAAATCTGATTGCGTCGAATAGGTGCATAGATCATGTATCAATTGCTTGCGTACGCACTGCAACTGGACTTGTCTCGGGCGCTCCGGGCGGTTGAGCCAACGCAATCGGTAACCTCGATCTGCCCCGATATCGAGTCGATTTCGCCTATACACATATATAACTCATTGTTTGTCTTTTACGAGCGCGAGACTTCGCTCTTTTTTGGGCCTGGGCTCGCGGAAGTGGGACGCCTCGAAAAACCTGAGATCGCGGAGGCTTTTTCTGCAGCTTTTCGATGACTTTATTAGAGATTTATTAGGAGTCGTTCGAGGGAACACGAGTTTTCCTTTTTATGGGGCTTGACTTAGGCGGATCCCGGATTGTTCTTCCTGAAAAGTTTCTTCCTAAAATATTACGGAATGGTATTACGCAGGATTGTGCTTGATAGAATATTTATTGAGCACAGATACTTATCTATAATTGTGTAAGCATTTTCTTAATTTAATAAAACAAGACAAACTGAATAATCATCTTGGATTATTTGTTTTCTTTAAAAAAAATTCTTATACAATCCGTAAACTAATGTACTTTTTTTCAAACATATATTGATCACACAGCGAATAATTCAAATGCAGCTGCACATTAGTGACCCACTATCCGGATAAAAAAAGACCATTTAAATTACAGCCCTGAAAAATGTTTTCATTCTCGCCGCTTCATCGCAGTCGCAATCTCATCCTTCAAAATATGTTTCTTTCCCGGAGCACGAGCACTCATCGGCTTAATCTGCCTGAAGAATGCCTGCAGGCACGCAGTGCGTGCGGCGATAATAATTTGAATTTCGGCTCTTACCAGGCATTAATCTGTCGAGAGGATCAAGCGCTAATTGCCGAAAAAGCGGCGACGTGGCCGCGCGGCACACTTCGGCTGCCATCGTGGCGGCGCGGACGTTTTTCACGGGCGGTTACCGAGCCTCATTGTTTATTGGCCGGATGAAGGTTTATTAAGGCGGTTGATGCGAAATTTAGGAAGGAGAGAAGCGTGCGGCGCATTCTCGATACGGCATACGATATGGCGGAACGCGAGATGAGGGGATATTAAAGACGTGAAAGTATGCGTAATTTATCATTAGTTAGATTTATGTAATGAGCCGAGCGTTCACGGAAGAGCTGTAAAAATTGTTTATTAATTCCGATTAACAATGCCGTTTTTTTTGCAGCCGAGTGTTTTACAGAGTTACAGTTTTCTCGTCTCTGGCGCGCGAGATAATCATTTCTCATCAAATCTACTTTATTGTGAAAAGATTTATTTACTTTAGTTAAGTTTACATTTAAAATTTTTATACTAGGCGTATTCTTTTATAATTATTACGTCCGAGAAATAGTCCGGTTATCCAAAGAAATTCATTTATACAATTTTTTATATTTCCCAATTTTCAAGTTGTCTTTATTAAAATACTTTAAATTCTACACCCAGTATAATTAGAGTTTAAAAAAAAAACAGAACCTCATTAACTCATCAAAATACATTACGGAAATATGAAGTTCAAGTATCTTGAGAAAAAAAAGCCGTTTTATTAAGCTGTAAATATTTTCATAGAGCCATTAATTGAATTCAATTTTCATTAGATAGTCTCTCGTAGTACTAATCGCAAAACAGCCTCAATTAACAGCCCGCAAAAATCCACAAGCCATCCCACAACTCTCGGCCAAGCAAATAAAGCGTCGCGTTAATAAGCACTGCCCTACGCAGCCGAACAATCAGCGTAAATCAAAAAAGCTCTCGCGGAGGGACTGTTTCGCAACGACGCTCTCGGCTCGTTTTCCGTAAATCAGGCGGCGGTTTCAACTCGGGCTCACTTAGCGATATGTTTATTCCGGGCGTAATGGCCGGGATAAATACTCGGCGCGCGCCGCGATATCGCCCCGAGATGCGGCACTTAGGTCCAGTATCGCGATGCACATAAGCGCGGGAGCAGAATTCCTTTGGCGTCGGAATCCTTGATGGAGTTGAAATTGCTGGGACATCAAAGTCAGGATGAATCGATGCGGGAGGTTTCGTAGCGACGCGGATCTCGGGTCTTGATTCATTTTATTCAAGTAAGAACGTGTTTTGATTTGGACTTTTTACGCTTAGCGAATGATTCAGTTGGACGAGTACAAATGACTGTGTGTAGCCAGAGTTTATCTGGATTATAAAGATTTTATATTTGAAATTTTCCAAAATTTTTAAATAGATCAAGTAGAAAAATGATATTTTTATGGTCGATCGTCCTATAATTTCTCAGGCAAATAATTGCAGACAATACCAATAATGCTCAACGTTTCATTGTTTGAAACTCACAATCAGTAGACATCAATTAATGAAAAAAGTGACGAAGAAATCGAAGAGCGACGATAAATGGGAATTAGAAAAAAATATTTCCGTTATCCGAGAATCATAAGGAAACACCTTATATTGCCGTTTTACATGGGGGGAAAGGCAAACTTTCTACGACGATAAGGAAGTAATCGGTCCAGTCGTCCGAGGGCTGAACTTTTTCATATTGGGTGTCATCGACTTGGGTGTCTCAGACTTCGCTACGGCGCTTTATGAATTCCGCTCGTCAGGAAGAAACGTGATCGCGGGCAGGCCGGCGGAGCTAAGAGCTAGACGATGTCTTCCTGGCGCGAAGCCAGTCTGCGTCTGCAGTGAAATTAGACGGCGGCTTTGCCTAAAGCAGCGCAGCTGGACAGAGGCTAAGCGGGCCAAGGCACTTTGATTTTGAAATAAAGGAGCTAAACAGGAAAGTTTGCTAGTTCTCTGTTCCTCGTTTTACGCTGGATAATAAAAAGAATTTGTTTTCAAAAAGGAATAAAATTTCCGCTCGAAATACTCCTTTGAAGTTGTTTTGACTGTTTTTTTAATATGCCGAAAGACGATTGATTTATACTGATAGAAGATTACACGCTAAGCTTTTTCACGGGATTACTTGTTGGCGAAAATTATTTCGAGGATTAAATGCCGCGAGAAAGATTGTATAATTTAATGCAAAGTGTGAACTGCAAACAACTCCAGTATATTATATTATGACGGAATAACAGAAAGAAGAAAACGAAAGCAGCAATTACGTGAAAATAGTGAAGAAAATCTTCTAATGAACTTGGTCTTCAGCATTCGAGCAGTAATTTCTCTTGCAAGCTGAAAATATTTAAGAGCCGGATGTTTTCTTAAGCCGCGAAATCAAATTTCAAGTCCTCGAATTTATTTTACAACTAAAGCTTGTTTATGCAGGTACAACCTGCGCGATTACGTAAAATCCAGACGGTCAGTATATCACTATAACGATGGAAATTAGCTTTTATACGCGCGATAAACTGTCCTTAGAACTAATAAGAAAGACTTTGTAACTTATTCTAATGACGCTCGTAAAAAGAGCCGCCGGTAATTACTCGGGCGAGTCTTCGCGCAGACTCCCCGGGGTGCGAGTGCCGCGTTATGAATTTGCCTCCCCTTCGAAAAATGGGGCTTAAACCAACAGCCGTCCTCAAAGTTACGTCTCGGGGCGTGAAATACAGCCGCGACTCGCGGGCTCTAGCAGCGTTATGCAACGCTTTGAAGAAGAGAAGGCGCTCTTCATAAACTTGAGTTCGTTTAGCCGGGCAATTAGCGTAAAGTTCGCTTTGGAGGCGCCGATAAAAGCTAAGTGCGCTCGTTGCATCAGGGTGTAAAAGCGCCGTTCTCCGATTTCGTAGTCGCTCCTGACCTCGTGACCGCGCCGTTGGTAATTAAGGCCAACGTGTGGGCCGGAAGAGGCAGAAAAATATCGGCCACTCGTGAGCCTCGTGACAGCACAATGGCCACTTAGGGCCTTATTATTAATCGATATCCTCCGGTAAGGACTGACTCGCCGGACGTTCACACCCGGTGTCCAGGAACTTAGCCAAATTCGAGGCGATTTCCTTTCTCTTTTGCTTTGTAGTCGTGAAATAAAGCTGGAGATGATATATTGGAAATATGTTGTTTCTTATTTTTAATGACAATCAAGTACGAGACAATGAATATTTTTTTGATAGAAAGCTACGATTTTTAATGAATAATCAATGAGTGACTCGACATTTTCAGAACAAAATGCAAAGTCTTTGAAAAAAAACTCTACGGTTGTGTGTTTGTATTGATGGTTTTTTCAGAACGAATCTCTTGATTCCGGAGCACATAAATCAAAGCTATCGTCGATTACAAAGCCGCGATGAGCCATATTTGTGTCATCGCGGCTGATAATCAAATGATAATTCAGTATTAAGAAGTGAAAGTCCCGCCGTATCAAAGTATCAAAGAGCAGACTTACTTTTACGCGACGCAGAGTTATTTTTCACCCGTACGGATTTAAACGCTGTTGTACAACAAGGCGGATATGTTGAAACTGCGATGACGGAGATGAGGAGGATCAATGTTAAGGGACATCTGTTTCCATTATGTCGCGCAAGATGTTCGACTCGGGTTTATTAAGGGAAAAATATTGTTTTCCGCCACTTTTACTTTCGCTTCTCCAGAGATGAGATTTGCTTTGACTCTTTTGTTACGTGAAAATGAGCAAGTTTGTAAATAAGCGAGTGGCATTGATTTACGGACGGTGTGTGTTATAAATTCAAGCGACGGTATCGCTTTTTCAATAAAACTGATTACGAGCGCATTGTTTATACATTTTAATTACTCAATAAAAGTATGAGGCAACTAATTGCACTTTACTGCCCGTCTAATCTCGCGCAATATCCCCTACTAATTACGAGCACACTACGCGCTTTTAATCGGATGGCTTTCGGTCGCTCGGTCATTCGTCAAAGAGAATTCAGCTGGGTGGCGAAAAAAGTTTCGGCGAGGCTTTCGAAAAGGTCGACGAAACGGCCTTTCGCCGACTCGCGTTACTCGGGACACTTTCATCCGGCCTGTCTGATACCTCTGTGTCTCTCCTCCGAGGCATCACGTGCCGGCAATGCAACAGGTACTTTGTCAGCCCGGGCGCTTTTTTATCGCTTAGAGCGTAAGATGAGGATTCACGAGTTTTTTTAGGATACTTATAAGATTCGTTTTGCGAAGATAGGAGAGATATGGAGAAGTGTAAGTTGTTAGTGAAAATGTTTTTCAAGACAATTTGTTAAATGTCAAGTTTATAACTTAAAGTTTTTCATAGAAATTAATAGTCGAATTCGATTAAGCTCTATACTTGTGTATTAATCTATTAGATCTATTAAAAGAAAAAGTTTTATTAAAGTTACCTGATTGCAATTGGTTACATTCGATCAAGGCAAAATCTAACTTAAATGAATAAGAGACAAAATTCATTGTACGACTAGCTTCGCTAAGGCTTAGCTTAAAAGCTCACTTAAAATTACTCTGAAGAGGAGACCAATGAAAAAACCATTAGTGTTTTATTCATTTAATTTAAATAGCATTTACCACAAAATATAACAAAAGCAGTTCTATAGGAAACGATCGCCTAATCCCTTGCACTTGATAGCGAAAGTGCCTTGAGCGATTGAATATTGGCAAGGGCAACGAACGATCGATGTCAATGTCATCGATATTTCGAGCCGGCAGTTCGCCGAAGATTTCGTTTCACCCGGTGCTTTTCTCCTCGCTCTCGCGAGGAAAAGGATTTCGACTCGTTTAAGCATTATGAGGCTAATAAACTATCGATTCCCCGTGTTGTCGAGTTCGTTCACTCCGCGTAATCTGATTTT
This sequence comes from Ormyrus thymus, assembly GCA_035582935.1. Taxonomy (NCBI): domain Eukaryota; kingdom Metazoa; phylum Arthropoda; class Insecta; order Hymenoptera; family Ormyridae; genus Ormyrus; species Ormyrus thymus. The sequence continues at coordinate 9,740 of JAWWEM010039609.1, forward strand.
CATATTTAACTGCTGTAGCAACGATTTAAATAAAACTCCAATTAAATCGATTTAAGAAAGAGCCGACGAAATATTTAGTACCTCGAGGATAGAAACACTGCTTCAAAAAGCAAGTGCGAGCGACTTGGCGCAATTATTAGATTGCGAATACAGCTACCTCCGAATCCTTACACTTATGTTAAGTATCTTTCCTTGCCAGGCTTATCCGAGATTCTTGTTGTGAATCTCATTGTCCCGGTCGATCCTCCTCCTCTCGCGCAAAACTATTTCTAAATGGTAATTCAGCTCTCTCAAAGGGAACACGCGCTTTTCGGCATGGGTCGACACGAGTAGAAAAAGGAAGGGCAAGAGTCGCTCTCTTGCATAAGGATGAGGCGGCCCTTCCAAATGCGCCGCGTGTAGCGCTCTTTTTTAGAAACTGAGACGCATACAGGGCTTCGACGCAATGTTGCCCGGCATTTTTCCTTAGACGTCCCCTTCCGAGAGCGAAAAATCCCGCCGCGTATGGACCGGCTTTTTGCTGGGTTGGATGTGTGGGGACTTTTTGCGGGGAGTTTTATTCAATTCGGAGTTTTGGGAGAAGATGGCTTAGTCAGTTGATTGGCTAATTTTAGGATAATAAGAATTTTTACGAATCGACTTGCGCAATAGTAAGTGAATACGGTCAACATAAGAAGGAATGAACTAAAGATAAATTTTCATTTTTCACAACAATACAGCTATTGAAATATAATTTGCTTTTTCAAGCCCAAGTAAATTTAGTGCTTTAATACGTAAATATATTTCAGTAAGGGCTGCTTTAAAGTTGGAACTAAGAAGCAGAATACTAAATCGGGTTTAAATCATAAATACCATAAAAAATGTCTTGAATTACAGATAAAAATAGCACGTTGTTACGTTTTTATTTTTCTTAACTTAACTTAAATCTTATAAATGAACTCGAATCTGTATAAGACCCTATAAACAGATAATTTTATCGAACGCACAACTAAAAACTGTTCGCTTCTCAAAACTACACTATTGAAAAGTCCCCTTACTTTGCAATTTCTACATTTTTCCAGCTTTATCTTCATTTAATGTACGACCTCGGACTTATTTATTAACTAAGGCGAATAAGACTGCCGTAAGCCCAACTAAAAACTCGCTGCATATCAAGATCGTTATTGAAAAACCACTGAATAGTAAAAACACATCGCTGTATCACAAGGTACCTTTTCTTCCAAAGTTATCTTAATTTAGCACTCGAACTCGAGATTCTTTGTTAGATACTCCAAGCACGCCAAACGTACGAGCAAAAAGCAAAAAATTAAACCGCGAAAAAATCGCACTATTGCACTCGGCATTTAATACTCCAGATAAAGAAAGGTCCTTATACAAAGTGTACTCGAGAATCGTGAAACCGCGTAGGCGGAGGTCACAATAAAACCCCTCGACGACCTTCCCAAGACTCGTTCGTTCCCTCGTGAAAATGGGCCAGGCTACATTTATATAAATGTAAGACACCGGCAAATTTCTAGAAAATTGCGAGATTGAAAAAACAGGCCGAGATTAATGCTTCTACTAAAGGCGTATAAATAATAGCTCTTCGCTTGATTAATTTGGCCGTGATTTTTGTTTTCTGTAATGCGGAGTAAATATTTTTTATAAATTTACTTAATTAATCGCAGCTATTTTTCGTTGGGATTTTTCAGCAACTTGAATTTTTGAGTCTTGAGAGTTTGAATCTAATATGGAAACACTAATTGCGCGTTACGCTTCTTTCATCAGGAATTAGCAAGTGTAATTATTTACACAGCCGATTTTTACGAATTATAAATAGGCCTCGCTAATTAAGACATCTCGGTGTCTTAATTACGCGTCATCTAATTATAAAATTTTAAGTAAATTCGTATAATTCCAAACTTCCGCGTTGCACTGACTCAGTATTACAAAATAAATGCGACGACGATACTGTAAAGCCAAGGACTAACGAGCTTCTTTGAGCTTTTGCTTTTCTTTCTGCCTTGGTGAATTCGTGAAAAGGAATTGAGAACATACGAATGTATTTTGATTGTACATTGTCTACTTAACGGAGTTTTAAGTCTTACACAATAATGTAAATGTTAAATTTTCGGGATAAAGTAATTAATGGTGACATAGTTTCAAGAGTTACCGAACATATTGTTATTTTGTAAGGGAACTTTTTTAAAATACTTTTACTCGCGTTTTTAAGTTTTAATTTATTTTAAAATATTTGCATTTACGCTTATAAAAATCATTTTAGACAAAATAAATTAAAGTTTATTTACGTCATAAAAATGATCTACATCCAACTAACAGAGTTATACTTGTGAAAATTGAGCTATCTCATGGAGATTTTTTTTGTTTTGCAAACTGGAGCGCGATTCACTTCGTAGTCCCGCGGGTGAGAAATTTTCGCGCCCGGTAGTTGAGGCGCCGCTTGACGCTATCTTATCTGGTCTGAAAGTGGGTGAAACTTCCTCGCAACGTGCCGAAGCGAGAGAGGTTATTTTAATACCGGCTCGCGCGACGCCTTAATTCACGATCGACTTTCCGGCCAGCGGACTGCTTGGCTGGTGGTCTTGGCGAAACTGTACGCGGTTCTTTGTTTATCGCAAGTTTTTGGCCGCAGGAATGCAAAATATGACGCCTATGATGCTGGGCTACTGTGGGGTGCTGTTGTGGATTGAGGTTTGAATTTATGTTTCGTTTGGTAGTTTTATAATGCACTGGCAAAATTTAATTACGTAAGTATTTTTTCATGGTTATTGCGGCTTATTAATGAAACTTTTAATAGTGTAATAAATATAACATTAATACAAGACCATAAAAATAAGTATTTATACAACAGCCCAAAAATACTCGGTTTTTTTGTACACTTGTAATTTGTACGCCGGGCCTTGAGAATAATCTAGAAAATAGGCATTTACGTCTGCAAAAACAAAGAATGTTTATCATCCGAAATTCTACTCATTCAATTAAAGGGTATTCTCCGTCCCCAGAACCGATTCTCTGAAAATCTCGAGGCCAGTTTCATAAAGCAAAAAAAGAAAAACTGTCCCGAAACAGACGCTTAAAAAGTATCCTTAAAATATACACCGACTATTTATATTACCGTATTTCAAAACAACATGAAAACCCATAAACGAGCTCATTACTGCTCGAAATAAGGAACTACATATACATCACCAACTCGCTCGTAAAAATTAATCCGCAATTACAAAACGAATGGAGGATCTCGAGGGAAAAAAGGTGGAGTCGCTCGTGCTTTTACGCATTGCGCGTGCAAGAAAATAATTACCCGAGCCCTTTCGCTCGCGGAAGTGTAAAAAGATTAATTTCGCCGCGCTTAACGGTTCCCCCGAAAAGGAGAGGGACATTGTGTCCCTCCCCCCTTTGCCCGCCGCCTCACCGAGCGAAGCGAATAAGACTGGCCTATAAAATCGCGACCGTTGCAGTTTTGGCGCTGTTTGCGCATATCGTTATTGTTTGTTTCCGCTTTGCACAATAAAAGGCCAGTGTTAAATTGTCAATTTGTCAACGGAGCCATTTATTAATACTCATTGTATAAAAATATGTAAACAAAATTTATCAAAAGTTATATAAATTTGAAATGATTGAAGATTTAAAACGTATGAAATTAGAACTGGTCTATTTTAAAAAGTTACTGAAATAGCTTGTGTTTTTCTGAATAATATACTGTAGTAAGAATATCATTTAAGGATAGTTTATATATATATATATATATATATATATAATTTTTTAAAACAGAATACATTTTTAAGCATTTTTAATGCTTTAGGAATATAAAAAAAAATTAAATAATCGATTTTGGTTTTTTCAATCTTCCTAAGTCAAGGCTTGAGTCAACACGAACATGGAATATTAACATTAAACTGCGTGGAAAGTGAATCTATTTTTTAATAAAAAATAAAAATTAAAAACAAGACCGCTAAAGAATATAATATACACTGAACAAAAATGTTCTTATTTCTAGAAAATTTAATTACTAAAAATCAGTTTTCTTGAAATAAGAAAATACTTTCTTATAACTAGTGTTACGGGCCGCGTATTAAATGAAGACCAAGGAAGGAAGGAAAAAAGTGGACGACGGGACTCGAACCGGGAACCACACGATTGCGAGGCTCGTGCTCTAACACCCGAGTAGAAACGAATTTAAGGGGAAAATGAGGACCTCAACAGGCACCTGAGAATGATTCTAAGGTCCTTCTAAG
>JAWWEM010039639.1:0-13972 GCA_035582935.1 Ormyrus thymus
CTTTGGTGAATTAAATTTTTAAGAAGGGGGCAGAATTCAATTCGGCTCCTAAAGCAATTTTGTTGTAAAATCAATATTTTTCTTCAGCGACATTTCAAAATTACGCAAGCAGCTTAAACGTGTCTAACCTGCATAACTCGAACCGCGCCTTTTCCACGCGATGATTTTTTTTTTCCCCCCGAAGACGTATGTAATACAAAACACCGCCCGTAAATTAATCAGTCTTCACATCTCCGAGAATTCTCGACAGCCCCCTCTGTAAAATCACTGCCGCGCATTCCCGGCGATAAAAGGCCGGCGCGACTTTTCAGCGGCGCCTTTTACATAAGGTGCAACCTAATTACCGCGCGCGCACCGGCACGCGATTCGACTCGCGCGCAACGAAATCCGCGCGAATAATGCGCGCGTCGTACAATACGTTATTCATCGAGCGGCGGCGGTGTCGACGCGCCCGAGGAATATACCGCGCACTCGGCGCGAAAAGCCGCGAGGGGAGCTTTTTCGAAAGTACTACATCCACTTATACTTTCGCCGCGATAGCCGATAAAGCTTGCACTTCGTCGCGCTGACGCAAGCCTCTACCCCCCCCCCCTTTTTTTTATCATTCTCGCCTTTGTTTCCAGGTCAGTCGGGAAAGAGCGCCGCGGGGGGAGCTTTTCGAGAGCCATCGAGCCTCCCGGCGCCGGGATTGCCGAGCCTCGACTCGGGCGGAGGCTATAAAGAGAATAATCGCCGAATAAGAGACACCGAGCGCATCGACGGGCGAATTAAGACCGAGCGGCGTCTTATCGGCCGGCGCCGACGGGCGGTTTTACAGTCCGAATAAACGCCGCGGCGTCTCCGGGCTTCTTGGCTCTCTGCCTTCCGACGCGATGAAAACGTACTCGGTTCGGAGTTAACAGCGTGCGGTGGCTCGCGAATGCGATCGTGTAAAGTCGCGGTTTGGACGGCGACGAGGTCTCCGCGGGATACGGAGGAGCTTCGCGGCGAGCGCGAGCATCGGCGGTTAACCGACCTGCTCCTTCGATTCGGAAAATTGCGGACGTTTATGAGCTTGCGTTTCTAGGTTTTTTTTTCTTTTTTTATTCTATACGTATATATACGGGTATGGAATGAGACTCTTTGATGGTATCGAAGCTCTTTGTATTGTGAGAACGATTTATTTAACGTCGAGACTCGCATTAACTGTACTTTGGATTCTCAGGAAAAATTGCCGCTTTGTAACAATAATAACTGTGAAATTGTAATTGATGCACCTGTTATTCGAATTAATAAATTCAATATTTTTTAGTACAGTTATGATCGCACGCGGGATAAAAAATAAGATATTTCCTACTCGAAAGTTCCGGGTCAACAGTATGAATTTCCTCATGCTAATTCCTCTTGCAAGCATTAATTAAAACCCATAAAATATTCGACTGCCCCAAAATGCCACTCCGCGCAAAAATCCCGCTTCACCTCCGACGCGATCGGCCCGATCGCTCTGAAGATCCATCGGCGCTCGATTCCCTCCTCCCGACAGAGCTCGCAGCACTTTGCGCATACAAATCAGTCCGGGCCCCGAAGAAAGCCGGGAGGGGGGGGGAGGTCAAAGGCTCGCCATCGATCAGCCTCGCGGCGCATCTCCGCGAGCGCGATATTGCCGCGCCGTGTCGATATTAGCCGCGCGGCGCGCCGATTCGAGAGTGAAAATGACGCTCGATTTGTCATGTCCCCCGAGAGAGAGAGAGAGAGAAACCGCGGCTCATTGAAATGTTTACGTAAGATATTCGGCGGCATTGTGGAGAGTCGCGCTTTCACCGCGCGCCGCCGGGTGAGACGAGAGACGGGCATCGTCAATAAGCGGATAATACATTTTTGGGAATCGCGGCCGCGGGAAATCGTCGGCGGGTCAGCCGCGCTGACTGGCAAGACCGTAAATTATGCTCCTCCGCGGGGCGAGGAGGAGGCGGGAGAGAAGGAGGCGAAAAATCGTCGGGGATTTGCGTTCGAACGATTGCGCTCCTCTCGGGATGTGTACAATTTGCCTCATTATTATGCCGCGGCGCGACGACGACGCGGGTATTTGGCAAACTTATTTCTGGCTGCAAATCGCGTCTCCTCGGAGCCGCTTCGCCTTTTTGCGAGCGTCGGTTAATGATACCGTAAATTCGAGGAAATAAAAGTGCGCGCGCATACACGTGTACGATTCGAATTATAAACTCTTATCCCCGACAAATTGCGCGCAATTTACTCCTGCATATAATTAATCGCATCTATGTGGGAGAGAGCATTGCTTTCCCACGTCTCGCGAAACTGCATATATGTATACGAAGCCCCCCAAAAATCCACCTTATCACTCGGCGAACGCTTTCGATCGCGGCCGCTTTCCCGATCCTTTAATTGAAAATCCCCCCCCCCCGCGCCCCGAGACGCCTCCTCGAGAAGCTGCGACCATACCGGAAATCCATCAGCTTCCGAGCCGTAAGTCGAGCCCGCGATGCCGAGCGGCGAAACGAGTCCGCCGGGGGTATCCGGTGGCGTCGCGACGCGCGGGACGACGACGACAATGTGTAACTCGAGGCCTCGCAGGTGGGATAATGAGAGGGTCGCGGCTCGGCTAATTATTTCGGAGGATCGAGAGCCGCGCGCGGTTACATTGTTTTGCAAACGCGCGAGAGAGAGAGAGAGAGACGAGGGGCTGGAATTACCGGGACGCGCGGAGGTGAGCTCTCGAGTGACTCTGCCAAGCCGGCACTTATGTCATTGTGCAGAGAGGACGCTTTGGGGTTATCCTCGGTGGCTTTTGAAATCTCGCCGTTGCGACGCGCGGGAGGAAATATGCAAATTTAATTGGGGGAAGACGCCGGGAAAATTGAAGGCCTCGGTAATCGTCCCGAGTTTGATAAGTCGGCGCTTTTTTCTCTTCTCGTTTCGCAAGGCAAGAGGAGAATCGGGACGCTCGGGGAAGCGTGTCAAGTAAAAATTGCCAAGTGGCCTTTCTTGCGTCCGCGGTAGCTTTACGGCTTAATTAAAATAATCTTATTAGGCTACTTCCTCGCGGCGATAGCAGCCGACGCTGTCTAATGCCCCCGGCGATACGCGACGTTACGGCTCTGATAAAAGCTATCTAATCGTATTAATTTACCAAGTATACAAGTCGTCGTAAGGTTTACTTTACACTTGACTAAACACTTTTGCACTATCGCGGAAAAGCGCTTCCATAAAATTGAAAAAACGGTATGGATCGTTTCCTTAAAGCAGTAAAGAGCGCCATCGGAGATTCAAGGAGCATTTATTAGCTTTGCGAAAAATAAAGCGAAAAACATCTTCCTCGAGCCTTATCGCGCTTATTTCGAGATTTTCCTGCAATCAAAGCCAATAAAGCAGTGATTGCTCGAGCACCCTTTACCTGACCGGCGGCAATATAAAATATCCGCTATTCCTCGTGCTGCTCGGCCTCTATACGTGCAAACTCTGCACTGTAAAAGTCTTCATTCAGCCCCATCGGGAACTCGACGAGTCGAGCTCGAGACCGTATTTCGTCGACGAGCGACGAAAAGCACCGCGTCCGAAGCCCTCCTTATCCGGCGTCCGCTCGGCGTGCGCGCATTACGCATTCCCCGTCAGAAGCGCGCCGCCGAGGTCGATAACCAGGGCCGCTCGATCGCGCAATGATTCACGCCGCTCCTCCTACACCGGCGGGGAGGCCCTACAAAGCGGCGAGGGGTGCAGCGCGCGGTTAAACGGCGCGCGGGGGGGCATCGATCGCCGCGGCTGCTGCTGCTGCTCCCTCGGCTTTTCCGGGCGCCTTTAATGTGGACTCTTCGCAGCCGGGGGGGCGGATTTTCAGGCGCGGTGGGTGATTTTTTTTTTTTTTTTTTTTGTTTGCGAGCTCGTTTCGGGTGGAGGTTGATAATGAATATGGGGAATTGGGATGTTTCGATATTTTTGCAGGGGATTGTTTTTTCTGAATGTACGTTTGAAGAATCACTAGGATTTACTTGGGGTGAAATTATTGTTGAGTTTTCAACATCATTCCTTTGCGTTTGCAACAGATTCTTGAATTGATAAAAGAAAATAATAAGAAACAGTTGATTTTTTTCATAATATGAGTTGAGATGTAATGTAGTGTAACTATTATATTGTACTGTTTTTTTTTAAACGTTAGTCAAAATACTTTCCTGGCAAACAATTCGTCACGAAAAACAAGAGGAAAAGTTTGAAAGTTCAACGACTAAATTCACTTAAAATTCGCTTAACTCATAACGGCAGTACAGTAAATTAGTCAGAATTTTTCCGTTGATAAGGTCGCCTCACGTGCAAAGCTATCGTTTAACCGAGTCGAAAACGATGCTCTAATGGGATTTTTCGCCACTCGGAAAAAGGGTATGCGGGTGAAAGTCTCAAGCTCGGGTGCAGAGCGAACTTTCTATACGTTTAAGTTTTATTTGAGTTTAAAGTCACGCGAATGAGAGGGGAATTTCGTTCCGAGAGAGTCGACTTTTCGAAAATTTGCTCGACTCGAAGCCAAGAAAGCCGCGACGCGCTCTGCTCTCCCCGGAAGGTAATGAGTCCGATGTGCATTTGTGGCACCGGAAGAGGAGTGAAAGGACGAATTTTCATTATAAATCCGATCGACGAGTAAATCAAGTTCGATTCGGCTCGGGAAAAGAAGCCGTTTTCCAATCAGAATTTCACACCAGTTCGTTGATTAAACTTGAGCTTTCACCTTTCGCGAAGTAAACAACCACTGGGAAGTGCGATCCGAGAGATGCCCGATGCGGTAATGACATCTTTTACGGTTCGAGCGAGTTTTGTATTAGTAAAGAAAGTTACGGCCGCACTTTTCGACGGATAAATAATTTATATAATAGAACGGAATTTAATATCTCGAGGCAGAGTCCAGTCGTTTGCGATAAAAAGCAATTGCAGCGACAACAGAAAGTGTATCTAATCGTGTAATTGGAAAGAACAGAAACCGTTTAATTAAGGAGTAACGCGTGCACTAACGACACGAGTTTTGTGAAAGAAGACCAAGCTGTCCGAGTTCAATTAGGTTTTTCGAGCGCGTTTCGAATTGCCGCCTTTGCGCAACGAAGAAATTTATTGTGAAGAGTTTGGAAATCCCGAAAACTTTACGATCCGCCAGTCGATTTGGTCGAGAACTCTTATTATCTCCCTTATCCAGCGGACTGTTTTTTCTTACAAAGAATAGCGAAAAAAGCGAGAGCCTCTTATCTGAATCCATTAAACTACGCAAGCCGAGCGGCTTTTTTCTTATTTTCAATGACTAATCAGTTTCTCGCTCGATATTTATAGGGATGATGCGGACGTTGCTATAATATATTCTTCAGACTTCCCAGAAATTCGACTCGATAAACGAAATTCCACTCGATCCCCCCCCTCGTCGACCCTCCGCGCACAAAAGCTCGTGCTCTCGCAGAAGGCACGTCGAGGCGTCCGCGGCAGAAGTCGGGCGCATTAACGGCACATCCGCGCAGCTGGCCGGCCGTCGGATCGATCGAGTTCCCGAGCTGTCCCGACGGGGGGGGGGGGGGGGAGAGCGGAGAGCATTGTCTTCGCCGCCGCGGGAAAGTCGCGGGCCAGGAATCGGGCGATTAAACGGCGCGCTCGATTGACGAGAGGCTCGCGCTCGGGACGACGGTATCGGACGGCTGTGTTATCTTGCGCAAGTGCGTTTGACGAACGATTTTAGGCGGACTGGATTTTGAGAAGGAATTCGGACGGTGGGCTGGTTTATTGACTGTCGAGGGGAGTTTCTTGCGGCTCGTATACTTCTTTCGCGCCGAGCAAAAGAGAGCGCAACCTGTTATTTTCTGCCTGCTGGTTTGATTGAAAGCTACGGGCTGAGTTTTTTCGTTTTTTAGTCATTAAAGTCTTGCTTGGGCGTCCGCCGAGGAAAATATTTTACACGGAGAAAAAGCATTTGATCGAGTCGAGTTAATCGCGCTGTTAAATATACGCAATTAAATTTTTGTTGGAATCGAACGAATTTCCGTCGATTTAGCAGAGAATTTGTCGATTCGACTTAAATCCGACGATTTAATCACACGCTAAGTCAATCAAATTTGCTTCTCAGCGATGCCGAGCTTTTCTTCGAGGCTCAATTAACCCGCGAACGGCAGTTATATAAATCACCCGAATTTCTATCTCGCAAAACAGCGTCGCAATCTGCCGTCTTATCAACTGCCAACAAATGAATCAAAGCACCTTGATCGCGTCGAAAGAACTCGGCTGAAAAAATAAAACGACCGTCCGAAAATATTTTCCTCGCCCGTTCGACGCACAAGGATGAACCGCGCTCTGTTGTTTTTCAAATTAAAAATACAAATGCCCGCTCTCGCAATTGTATTCGACAAAAAGAACCGCGAGCTCCTCTCTCGAATTTCCCCGAGGTTGGCTGCACTCGCCGCACGCGCCGACGTACGTAACGCAACGAGCCGAGCCAAGTTCAGACTTCTTTTTTATCGCGCTTATCTGCGAGGAGAGAGGCTCTCCGATCGACGGGCCTTCCTCGTCGAGACGCGCCGCTGGAATTTCGAGGAGACGCGCCGCGCGGCCGCCGATCTCGAGCGCAGATTTCGGGAGAAGATTTCGCGAGCGCCGACGAGCGGAAGATATTTTAATTGGATTCGGCGCGGAGGTCGGCCGGTGGTTTGCTGCTTTTTAGCGGGGAGTTCGGAGCTGCCTCTCGCGGGTTCGAGAAACAAATTCAATTCTCCGAGATACTTTGCGCTCCGTGCAATAACGTTAGTTTTATTAATACCTCGACGACAAGCCTTCGCGTAAAATCGATATGAGCAGCTGGATTTAATCGCGCTCGATATACCCATTTACATCGCGCGGCGGCAGCGCGTTTAGCTTCGTTAAGAAGAAAATTAACGTCCACTTAACGGCCTCGCTTTTCCAATCTCTCTCTCGACTTCGCCGACGGAATTTCTTCGCGCTCGTCGGTTGAAAATATCTCCGAGCAAAGGCAAACAATGTATCCGCACGCAGCGAACTTCTCAATGTCAGACTTTCATAACTCGGCGGAGAGCTTACCCGCTCATTACAGAGTTTTATCTCGGCGGCACGCGGCGCATAATGAGAACCTTGAGAAACAAAAACACAATCGTCGCGCGCGCGCGCGCGTAGGATTCGATCGCCGGCAGATAAACTCGTTTACTCTCGCGCGCACGTCGAGGAGGAGGAGGAGAAGCCGGCGGAGCCTTGAGAGGTCAACATCCACGGCGGACCGACAGCTGAGCGCTGAACGAGCGAGGAGGAACGTGCGCGTCAGTAGGCTAATTCACGGGGACATTAATTTGATTGATCGTATCGCGCGGCCGCGCGCGTACCTCGTGTCTTCAATTGCCACTTTGTTGTCTCCGCGCGGCGGCGATCGCTTCGCGGCTCCGTCTTCAGATCGCGTGTCGCGTTGTGTCTTTCTTTTGTAACGGCTTCGTATATATACACTTCTGGCGAGTGCCGGGGTGAAATTCCAAATGATCAATTTGGCTTCTTCGCGCGAACGCGCGGCGTCGAGGAGAGTCCGCAAAACAATGACGCGACACGTTTCCCCGCGGCGCGCAATAATCAATCCTCGTCGGCGGCAAGAAGGCCTGAATTTCCGCAAACCATCAATTCTCCCGGCGCAGCGTGAATCGGGAGAAAAGGCCGCGGCGGCGTCATTAAGAGAGAAAAAAAAAACGGCAACGCAACTCCGCGGAGCCAAGGCCGCGCGGAGAAATCCTCGCGATGCTCGGCCGTCGTCGCGAATGCGGAGAGGCGCGCGCGCTGTCGGGCCGTCCTTATTAAAATAGCCGACGTCAGTCGTGCGTGACAAAAGCCGGCCCGTTTCTTGTTCACGGACGCTCCTCCGCTACGCGCGAAAATGCACGAACGGATCGGAGAGCGCGACGGGAAAAGGATTGCGAAAGGATTCGCGGGGCTTTCGGGATAATTATCACTGCTCCTCGACGCGCGAGCGCGGAATTTTTCGGCGCGTTTTGAAATGTTTACGGTCGTTTGGGAAACTTTCGCGCGACCGGCTCGCTCTATGTTCATCCCGGTTTCGCTCGGGATTTTTAATCGACGTGCTCTTGCGTGCTCGAGGCGGTATTTGCCGTATTCTGGCTTTGAAATTTCGCTCGCAAGACGCCAGAGTGAATTCGCTGGCGGAATTGAATGTCGATAATTGCCGATCGTCGAAAACAAAAGCCGTCCGGTCAAAGTTGGCCAAAAGAAGAAAATAATCGCCGACGTTTATTACAATCGTCGCGAGCACAATGCGAACTTTAAAAATTAGAATTGCAAACGCGAAAGCCGTCCGCTGACGTTCGCGCCGTGGATTACCATATTTATTTCCGTCCGCGCGCCGATAAAGCCTCGAAAAAAAAAAAAAAAAAAAACAAAAAACTGAGCCCGGCTGCACGCGGTAAAAAAAAGCGTGCGTTGCGCAAAATTCCTTTCCCCCCACCCCGCAGCCCGCGAGCAACAACAAACGCCCGCGAGCGAGCATCCGCGCGCGGGGCGCAAGTTTAAAAAACCTGCCTCGGCACCAGTGCATTCCGGCCGCGAAATTCTTCTGAATCAGCCTCTCGCGCTGCCGTTTTTTGCCCGGGTTTAAAGGCCGAGAGAGAGAGAGAGAGAGAGAGAGAGAGAGAGAGAGAGAAGTGGCGGAGAGAACCAGTTCCCTCTCGGAGCGGCGTTCCCTCTCTCTCTCTCTCTCCGCGGGCGGAGAGCGGGCGCGATAGAAAGGACACGTTATATAGAGAGTGAAATTTACCCTGAAGCATGTTGTGATCGGCCTCCTCGTCGGCGAGGCAGCGAACCCTGCCGATCGACGAGGACAGGAGGCTCATGCCGGCGAGTCGTGTCGCATCGATCTTCCTCCCGGAGGAATCCGGAGCGAGGACGTCGCCTGGGAGAGTGGCGGCGAGGGTGGGCGGGGAGGGGGGAGAGCCGTGGATCGATCCGCTGGTGTGTTGCACTTGTTGTCTTCCGGAAGCTTCGACTCTTTGCTCTCTCTCTCTGTCTCTGTCTGTCTACCGTCCGAGCTCTCTACCCGGGACCTCCGCGTGTCTCGCCTCGGTTTCCCAGACGAACGGCGGCACCTGTCGCGCGGAGGGCACTTTCACTCGCGGCGCGGCTCGGTGAGCTCTCCTCCGCGCTCAGGCCGTCCTCGCTCCGGGCATGGCCGAACGCGCGGGAGACTTGGGCTCAGGTAGCTCGCCTCCTGGTAGTCGTCGTCGACGTCGTCCTCGGCCACCTCATCGTCGTGCGCTCGGCGCAAGGGGAAGAACGCCACTGGCGGCGCATAGCAGACGCGGCCGCGATCAATATTACGCGCGCAGCCGCCTGACACTGGCATCGCGCGCACGCGTGTCCGACGCGGACACCGAGAGAGAGAGAGAGAGAGAGAGAGAGACGCAGGCCTCGGAGCTGGAGAGAAGTGTTTTAGCGGTAAGCGCGGCGGCTGCCAGTCGCGAAACTCCGAGAATCGAAGCCGCGAGACGCGCGAGTTTTTGAATTCCACGGCGGAGGAGAGGCTTTGGTTTTACTGTAGTTTTTTGTGTTTTTTTGTTTTTTTGGTTTAATTAAAACTTCTCGGTGCAAAATGGCGGATCATACGATCCGATGAGATTCACGGACTCGGCGCAGATACCAGTTGAAATTTCAATTGATCAGGTCTTTTTTTACTGTTGGAGGCGATTGAATATTAACACACTGCCTCGGTCTGCACTGTCGCCTTGATAAATACGTTTCACTGTCAATTACTGTTACGCGCGCCGAACAGGTTCCGGGCGCTTAGTTTACATGCACGCAAGGTATATCGAACTTGCGGTGTAAGGTTTCATGCACAGAATTCTATATGCGCTTTTTATCTGACACCATCCTTCTAATTTCATTTAGTCTATCAAGCATTATTTACGAGCACTTTTGGGTAAAAGAAAATTGAGCCTCAGTCGTTCGGTCGTGTAAAAAATCAAGCGGCGAAGCGAATTTTCTTACGCTAAAAGTCAAAGCAATCACGCCGTACAAGAGTGATTCAGCATTAGATCCCCAAGGTCCGGGACGCCGAAACTTTCTACCCGGCCCGTTAATTACTATTATCCCCGACGTCACCTCCTCGCAAAAAGCCTCGTCCGCCGGGCAAAAACTGAAAATCAGTCCCGCGAAACGAGTCCCGAAGCCCCGTTCTCTCGAAAGCTACAATAATTCAGCCTCCGCCCCGGCGGAGTCGTGCCATTAATCAGCGGCGAGCTTTCGCCGCGTCTTCCCGCGGCCTCCTCCTCCTCCTCCGTCTGTCGTCAGGCCGCGCGAGTTGATAAGTCACGACTTCGCGAGTAACAGGTGCACGCCGCGGAGGAGAGGAGCGGGAACGAGGCGGCACCGACGGCCTGCTGCCGCGCCGCGCGGAGATAAGCCCCGCGACCGCTCGGCCGGAAGAGCGGGCCGCCGCCTCGAGCGCTCGTGGAATTTCGGTTGCGCAATCGCGTCGCGGCGGAGAGGCCCGCCGGCAGGCCCTCGCTAATGCACGACGATTAAAGCCGCCCGCCGGGAGCGGCGCGGGCGGAATTGTTATGTTGCCCGAGGCTCGGATCGAGCTGTCGATGCGAGCGGATCGCAAGAGTTTTGAAGAATTCGTCTGGGTGGCTACCCTAGTAGAAATCAAACCATTTTTAATGCTTTGAGATTAAATTTTAGCATTTATTGGCCAATTGTGGAGTATTTTTTCGCCATTTATGAAAAACTGGCCAAAAAATGCTCTGAAAATGTTTTCAATTTCTACCAGGGTACGTCTCTCCTTAAATTCTCCGTTGGCACCTTGCGCGTAGCTCTGCTACAAGATAAACAAATAGTACACGACGTCGATAGCGAGTTGTTCGGTGCGTCGAGTCGTACGTTCAAGATAGCCATCGCTGATCGGAGCTCTGCACTTCGGTCACCGACAGGCTGATTGACGGCCGCTGATACGAAATTTTAACAGTGAATATATCGGGAACAATGTATACATGTACCTCGGGGTTCTCGACGTGCACGCAGTTTTGCTGATTTATAATCGCCAACGTAAATTTCGGTATTTATTTGGGCGAGTAATGGAAGTCGAGGTACATTATCGACGATTTCGTGCTCAACTCAATCTCGACCAGACACTTTCTTTAATATCTTTAATATACAGACCAGCCTGCAACGGGTACATTGTTTCCCCCGTCTCAGCCAGTCCGGAAGCTCAATTTTCTAATAACAATCCCGTCCTCCTCCGAGCAATCTCAAAAAGCCCCCCATTACAACTCCGCTTTACCGCGCGCACACAGCGCAAACACGCGTACGAAAAGCTCGCGCGCGCAATGAAGCTAACGAAATTAGCCGCGACAGCGGAAGACAGCTGACATTACAAACCGTCCGGTCACGCAGAGAGCTCCGCGGCGGCTAATCACTCGGGAGATCCTCGCGGGCCGACGCGCGCGAGCGACGACTTCCGAGAGAGTCGTTCCGCCTCGAGCCTCCTTAGCCCCTCTCCCTCTCCGCGGCGGTGCGACGGCGGCTCCTCCCGCGCGAATTCTCCCAGGCTCTCTCGCGAATTACGCAACGAGACGAGCCGCCGCGGCCGAGGAGGAGGAGGAGGAGGCTCGAACGACCGCCGAGCCGAGAGAGCGCTAATGAGCGCGGGAGAGGAGTGCGCGACGCGCGCCTCGTTGCGCAATTGGACGCGTCGATTGCGCGAGTGGCCACGGACCGTCGGGCCTTCGGACGCTGCTTGGCGGGGCAGCTTCGGGGAGTTCTCGGCACAACTTTGTATCAATCGAATTCGAATGACGTTCTTCGAGGAAGCTTTCGGGAGGTAAGAAGTGAAATTGAAAAAGAGGTTTGCCGATTTGGGTGGGAATTCGGCCGAGTCTGCTTGAGAACGAAGTCGATTTCACGCAAATCTTGATATGAATATTTTAGATTATTTGATGCAAATATCTAAAATATTTGTTTAAACTAATTTTCAGCATTAGAGCTGAAGATTCTTTTCAAACAACGGTAAATTTGTTAATTTATACGTGTTTACTTTGAATTGACTAAGTTCAGTTTTTAATAAAGAATGAATAAAATCTTGCATTTTTCATTTGTGCGGCATTTCATACGAAAATTTTTAAAATAACATTATCTTGTAATAAAGTATTATCAGAGAGAACCGAAGTAAAAAGGTAATAAACGACGTATCATTTATCTATCTGTTATCTAAACTCTCTTCATACGTGCCTGTCGATGTAAGAAAGCTATCCAAGCCGCATGCAAATCGTAGAAATCCCCGTATTTAAATACAGATAAAGAGTCACGTTACACTAAAATTCTAACATCCTCTCACTGCAAAAGCCCCTTCCTCAAAACTATTTCCAACTTTATTACCCGCAGCATGTACTTCGCCATTCGTATTCTCCCGAAACCCTATTCCTCCCGTCGAATAAAACCATAAAGACCAAAATGACCCGAAGCTACGTGTAATTTAAATTCAAATCCCAGGCGAGTCACGTGCGCAGTAAATAAAACTTAATCGATTCCAGCATTCGCACGAACCGTAAAGCCCCGAACGCGAATCGCTTCATAAACCTCTCCGACCAGGAAAGTTTAATAAACTCAGCACCTCGGATTCGCAGCCCCATAAACAATCGTAATTACTCTCCTCTCCCCCTCCCGCAAAAAAGCGCCGGCGTCTCTCTCTCTCTCTCTCTCTCTCTAGCATTCGAAATTGCACAAGCGCGGCATCGTCATCGCGCGCCACGATCTCCGAAACGCATGAATCAAAAACCCGAGGCGAACTTTCGAAAGCCGCGCGCGCGCGCGCGCATCTCCGTTCCCGAAAAGCGCGGCCCCATAAAACAATCGCAGATTCCCATCGTACGCGGCTGCTTTCGCGAGTGTCTCTAACGGCTCGCGCTCATCGACGGCTCTCGCCTGCATTTCCCCCCCCGACCGGGAGATCGATCGGCGAGCGAACCCGACGCTCGCCGCGCTCGTTCGCGGCGATTTTGTATATATCTGGAGCGCGGAGAGAGACGGGGATTTCATTAGGTTTCAATTAGAGCGATTTTCCGCGGCTCGGCACTCGGCTTGCGCCGCCGCGGTTATCTGGGTTGTTCGATTATCTTAGCCGGGATTTCCAGGCCTAATGGCGACCGGAGGATCGCGGCGTTGTAAGGAGATCGAGCCGAGTTGTTTCTCAGCCAGCGGCTGGCAATGATGAATTGGATTTGATTAAGATGTTCGAGTGGGCATTAGCGGTTTCTAAAGTAGGTAAGGAGATAGAGTATCTATCGGATATTGATTGTTTTGTCTGGCGCCGGAGATCGAGGCGCCGATCCCGCGGGAAAAAGGGCTTTTTCTTCTCGCAAAATCGTTCGATCTGATAGTGGAGAACCCAGTTTTGGGGTTTTTTTCAGGGATTTGAAGTTTTTTTTAAAGCGGCGAATAATGGCGTTACGAAATGGAAACTGGTTAGATTATATGCAACGATCGTGTAAGAATGCTAAAGTCGAATTAATCGATTATTCCAGTAGCTTTCTAGTGGTTACTTTGAAAAGAAAAACGTATTTTAATGCGTTTCAAATACATATAATTATTTACGAATTATGGAATCGTGAATTGGCCTTTTTTATTTAAATTATTATTCATTTTGCAGAAAGCACAAGAGAGAGAGAGATAATGTTATGTAATTTCAGAATCATTATAACATAACCCGCGTAATGTTGCATTGAAAACATAAGACCTAATTAAAAGTTGAATTCTTTCTAATTAGGAAAGTGAATTATGTACAGTGGATGTACTTGAACTATTATATTTCATGGAACTCATTATTTTATTATAAAATTGAACGTTAAAGTCCATTTTTAACATCTCGACCTATACACCCAAGTTAAAAGTATAGCAGCTCGGCCGGCGGTACGTTATAATCGAAATGTAATTTTACTGACATAAATATAAAAGAATAGCTCAG
>JAWWEM010039650.1:0-13968 GCA_035582935.1 Ormyrus thymus
TGCCTTAAAATTGTTTTAATCACGAAAAATGCTCATTGTACTGTGACCGTCAATTTTTACTCCGACATCCCCTTAATTGCAGCTTTTAATTTTTATAAATTTAGAGACTCACACTTTAAATAAGTTTTTTAGCTTTACGTACATAACTTTTAGCTTTTTCCACGTGAAAAAATTTTGTTCAGCTTGAATACAAGGGCTGCATTAAAAACTGATTCTACATAATATTGATACAAATTATATAGAATGCATTTTTCTTGGTTTATTGAACAGAATTTATATACAAATTTATGTAAATTTGTATATAAATTGTATATAGATTGTATATAAATTATACAAATTTAATTTAATTTTCCAGTGACTAAATTAATTGAGACGCGCATCGCTCGCCGAGACATTTGCCATTTGTTATTCAATTTCGGTTTTCCTTATTATAAAAATCCTACGCGAGATTCGTTCGCTTTTCGAGTATTTATCGATCTCGAGTCGAGCTTATCGAAAAATCGCTCGAATTTATCGAATTATGAAAAAAAAAATCGAATAACGAACAGCAAATGTCGACGCGCGTCCTAATTAACTAGTTTTATATAATTCGATAAACTTGAGCGATTTTTCGATATCCTCAGCTCCAGATCGATAAATACTCGAAAATCGAACGAATCTCGCTTGGAATTTTTATAAAAAATAAATAAGGAAAGGATGAAAATTTAAGGTTTATAAATGTCAATTTGTTCCCTGCAGTTGAAACTACATTTTTAATCTTTAAGCCTACTGCGTTTCTCCACCTTTTAATACTGTTGATCGACAGAGGAAAATTCAAACAAATCTAAAAATTTATCTTCATTGTCCGTATCCAGGAAGATCGATTCGCCTGTAACAATTTATTCGAATCCCTCCCGCGCAAATAAAATTTGTCCGAGTCACGCTCGTCCTTTTCTCTCTGTTTCCCAACTCTCTCTCTCTCTCTCTCTTTCTTTCGCAGGATAAGAGTAGAACTACTCCTCCTCCGCGACTATTACACTCGATAGATATATATATGGAATTCGGAAAAAAGTTATCGGTTTTTTCATCCCGCAACCAGGAAAAAAAGAACTTGGGAATAATCTTCCGGCGTCTTGATCGCTCGGCAACGCTAAACTTCGCCAATCCTCCCCGACTCTCCTCCTCTCTCTTCTTCCTCCGGAGCCGAAAGTGAAAATAAACGGCTGAATTCGTTTCGGCCCTCTTGGCGGTGCGTTGTTCATTAGTATGTGACGCGACGCGCGCCGAGCCTTCGGCTATACAAAAGGGAGAAGGCCGTACCTCGTAAGTTTTCTCTAAAAACTCCTCCACTCGCCCGGGCCAAAGTTTTTTCTCCCCTGCCCCCCTTTTCTTCCTTTTTCTCGCTCGTTCTCCATGGGAAAGTTCTTCGGTTATGCCGCTATAGCCCGTCAGGTGATTAAAAGTTATGGAAAGAGACCTATTTGCTCGAAGTGAATAGAGAATGTGAAACTTTTTTCAAGTCTCGAATGCGACAAAAAGTGCACATCATTTTTGCAGTTTTTGATGCACGAGCCCTTAAAAGGGCCCTTGACGCTTCTTCAATTTATATACTTATTATAATGCTAATGGAGGATACTTAGCAACGGTAAGCATGCCTAATTTGTCAATCGCAGAATCATTTCGAAGAAACGTTTGAAAAGTTTAAACAGGACAAACAGCCACGAGAACGTTTAGCCATTATAATCTGCTTTTACGCAGATTTACGGCGATTACGTGAGCAAGCAAAGAATAATTTCAGAGCTGACCGCCACGAGCGCACTCGTCGGCGGTTTCGGACGTTGATACGTTCGAACGTCGAGCGTACAAATATATACATATACCGAGGCAAGATGCAATATTTATGGGAATTAAAATCTATCTTTGCCCGGGCACAATCGCATCATAAATTACTCCGCCCCTCCCCCTTCCCCCCTCTCTCTCTCTCCATTGAAATGGTAATGCCCGTGAATTAGTAAACATTTATGCGAGCGGCTGTATTTCTTCGATTGCTTGCCGCCGAGAATCGTTAGCGACACTCCGCCAATGAAACATGACTTTTTTTTTTGCTTTTTCCGCGCCATTTTTTTGGCGGCAACGCATCGCGGAATTTCAATACGTTTTCGATCGCGCACATCGAACACTTTTCGAGTTTATTGGATTTTAGCTTTTAGCGCCCTGGTCCTCAATTTCTGCCGGGCGTTTTTTTTTTTTCGCTGCGCGCTGCGCTCGATATTTATTTTGCAGATGATTTCATTTTTGTATTTTATTTTTTGCGAAAACAAGCCGGGAATAAGTTTCAGAAAAAAATAATTTGCCAACTTTTTTTCTTGTACGTACAGGTTTAGAACCATCTGTGTATAACAATTTTATAACCGCTCTTATAATAGTCGGTATAAAAGCTGTTGCAAAGAGACCAGAAAAAAAATTCCTCTGCTTATCATTAATTTTCTATTCTTGAATTCTTACAATCTAACAATTTAAAGCTACCGACTGGATTCCAAGTTATTGTCGCAATTATTTTTCTGAAAATAAAAAATGGGGGTGATTTATGAAATATAAATTTAATCGAAAATATGGAAAATCCATACAAATTTTTTGCAAGAGAAAAGTAACCCCAATCTATAGTAAATCATCAGCTGTCGTAGATAAAATTTTCCGTGTGACCGTAACTTTATGTTGTGTATATATGTGTACGCGACAGCGAACAAAAAAAAGTTTTAGCCAAAATTGTCGAAACCTATCGTAAGTTCAATTTTGACGCAACATTTTTCACCGATACATAGATTTTACGACTGGAGGCGTTTATTAGTTTTCTGGTGTAGGCGAGCCCCGCTTTCAAATAATCATTGCGCGCTCGCCTTTTTCTCCCTCTCTCTCTATTTTTTTTTTTTTTTTTTTTTTTTCTTCAATTTCCTCCTCTCAACAACGAGAGTCGGCCGGCGCTCTTTTCTACGACTAAAGACGAGAACGTTTTTAAAAGAGCAGATCGTTAGTCGCTGCCACGTGCTCGTGACAGCTCTCGTATGGCCGCGTTGAAAGGGGAGGGGGGGGAGAGGTCGAATTGCTTTTGCACGTACTCATTTCATTTCTATTTTAATGTTCCGGCTATGTATTAATGCCGCGGCCTGCGCACGCAGAGCTCGCGGAATTATTTCAAACAGAAATTGACTGATTCTCATTTCCGTCGGGCGAAGTGGAAAAGTGTGACGTAATTGCCCTCGTGACTTTTCAGAAGTCGACCGCCTCGTCCAAGGGGAAGCTTTTCCAATTGCCACGAAAATTATTGTAAAGCGTTTAAAAGCTCGTTGACTTTTCAATGCTTTCGGTAATGCAGAAACGCTTTCAAAGAACATTTTTCACATACATAAAGCTCTCGAAAAAAGTTACTGAATCGACACATATTTTCAGATTTATTTCCCTAATACCAAAAATAGTTAAAAATATCTTGAGTTTGAGCGGCCTTTCCGGTGACGCGTCCGTCACGGAAGTTTAGCAAATAAATATTCATTTTATTCATGGTCAATAATATCACAAACGCCCTCGCTTTACAGCGCAGTCCTTCAGAGAGCATTTGAGCGCCCCCGCGAAATTCATTGCGAAAAAAGTAGGTATAAGACACTTAAATAAGTATTCCGCATTTACGAGGCTCGAATGCCGGCAGGTCCAGGGGCTCCTCGAGCGGGGGTGGAGCGTGCGAGCGGAGTAGGGCAGCATCGGGAAGCACGCGAGCAATTTGTTGTCCCTCCCGCGCCGCCTCTGCCCTCCTCCGCCCCGTACAAGCAGTAAAGTACCTACCGGGCGCGTGTCCTGCGGCGCGTAAACGGACAGTCGCTCGCGGCGGCAAAAGGACTGCAGCCGCCGCCGCCGCTGTCACGCCGGCTGCGCGCTCGACATTCCTAGAGCCCTCCTCCACCGCTCGAGGAGCGGAGAGGACAGAGAGAAAGAGAGAGAGAGAGAGTGTGCAAGCAAAGTGCCAGGCTCTCGGACTATCGGCGAGGTAGCCGGGCGTCTCCTTACGCGCGGGAGAGAGGCGACTATTTGCATGTCGCGCCGGCAGCCGGGGGGGAGGACAGCTATAAACAGCATTAGGCAAAATATTTCCCTCGGCGCGAATTCTCTCGCCGTAACTGCCGGCGGCCGAGTTTCTTCCTCCCTCGCCTGCTATCTCTTCAGCAACATCTGCGCAGTCCGTAAATATTTGCTCGGCGTCTGTGTGGGTGTCATTGTGACCGAGTCCGCAGTCTTTCCGACCGTCTCTCCCTCTCTCTCTCTCTCTCTCCCCCCGAGCAAATATGCCGCGGAAATTGAGGCTTCCTCGCGCGAGTGCGAGAGGCCGCGGCTTCTATTTTCGGACGCGGAGCTCGCGCCGCGTCGTTTTTCCTCGGAGCAGCTTTACGTCTGTGCGGGGAGGACCGGTTTGCGCGGCTTTCCTGATTTTTGGATTATCGCGAGCTGCTTGCGCCAGAAGGTCGTTTTGGTGCTTTGGCGAGACGTCTGAGCTGCTGAGAGGTTTTTCCGTTACGCTTCGCCCGTTGCGAGTTCAATTATCTATTTGATTCTAAGAAGCTTTGAAAGCGTCGTTGCGAATCTTAAAATATATTTATGATACAAACGCATTTGGACGATTAAAATTCCGTTAGAAGTTTAATATTAGGAAACGTTGATTAAAAATTAAGAACTTCATTAAGAAAGGATGGAAAATTTTTCAATAAAAATTCAATGTCATAGACGTTTCTGTATACCAGCACTTTTCAAACTATTCCAAATAATCTTAAAAAGAGAATCGTTTAAATGGCTATTTAGTCATGAATTAGATCGGAGCCGACTACAGCTGCATGTAAGAAAGTACAATTGACAATTGACAGCGGCGATTTACGAGGCAATTTCAAAATTAAGACGGCAAATTATTGAGCTGCTCGGCGCAAACATATTTCTCCCGGCGTCTGGCAGGTCGGTTCTCGTCCAATATACTCGGAGATCGAATTTTTGACAATGGACACGTAGAGCCTTAAGATTCCGGACAACGCAGATTGCTCGCTTATAACTCAGACGCCGCGAGGAATCATCTCTATCGAGCGAGGCGATCCCCGATCCCCGCACATATCCCCGCCCGAGCGCCCAAAACATCAATAGACGATACACAGACCGCCCGTACGTGATTTATCGAGCGGCGAGGTCCTCGCTGAAATAACGAAAGACGGTACGGGAGGCGAGTCCGCGAGCGAGATATATCGGCATTATTTGCCCGCGTGTGATCGATCTGTCAAAGGTAATTGAGGGCCTTTAGAAAAATATGGAATGCGGGTGCGGCCGCGGGACGTGATCCGACTGCCTTTCGCCTCGGCGTACCTTCACTTTTGCAGCGCGCCGAGCGGCGAGCTTTATTTTTACAATCACTTAAGCCTGCAGCCCTTTTTCCAGGATACGTCGCACGTGAACGAGTCGCGATGGCCGCCGCCGCAGTCGAGTCCCTTTCAATTATTAATCGACTCGAGGAGGTGGCGTTCTGCCTCGACCGCTCGAAACTCTGCTCGAAATAAACGTCGGCTGGACGAATGCGGCAAATCAATAGGATGAAGGATTCAGCTCGGAGCTTCTTAAGCTCGCATAGGCAAATAGTCGGTTAAAAAAGAGAAAAAAGAAAAAACGGCAGAGCGGCGCTCGGAATCCCCAGCAGATTAGAGCACACTTCGGCACACACACACACCGACATGTCTGATTCCCCTCGCCGAGATTCTCTCATCTCTCCCGGTGCGTCTCCTCTCCTCGCTCTAACGTTCATTCGCGGTGGAAATTCGGGGCGCCCGCATGTCCCCGAGACGTTTTCTCGCTGACGCGCGGGACTGCGCGCGGTGCATATATACATATAGCTCTCTCTCTCTCTCTCCGTACGGTAGGCTACAGAGAGAAGAGGTGAATCCGGCCTTGCCGCCTTCTATATCTCCCCGCTGCCACGGGAGTTTGCGGAGAACCTACGCGCTCTCGGGCGCCTTAGTTTAGGAAACTTTCATCCGCAAATATGTAAAATGTCGGGGAGAGGACGGTGAGGGGGAGGGAAATTTCAAGCACGAAACTACTCTCGTTCCTTTCTCCGCTACTGGCGGAGTCGACGGTGACGAAGCTCGGGAGAGATCTGCACAGCCGTCCTCCCTCCCCCCCCCCCCAGTTTCCGAGCGCGCGGCGAACGCTAAATTTCTTGCGCCGAAAACTTTTCGATATATCTTGCTCGGGCGCCTTGGGATTCCTACTCGACAAATTGCCCGGCCTCTTTTCTCTTTCTATTCGGCAAAGAGAGAAAAAGTTGAATTCTGGGTCGCCGCTGCGCGCCCCCCCGTAAGCCCTATCTCCTGGCATAACTGTATGATAATAAAGATGGAAAAGTTTCCTGTTATTTGCGGTATTAAAATTTCACTCTTTCGGGCGATGTACTTTCGGAACGAGAGTATTTCTTATATCCGACGGTGGGAGAGAAATTGCTGGAAACAGGTGTTGTCGTTATTACACTGAGAAAAATGTCGTAAGAAAATTTAGAATATCGTGTAATAAAAATTACTATATAATATAGTAACGCTTGGACATACTGAAATAATATTATCTTTTCTACCCCCATATAGTAATTTTTTTGAATGCGATTTAAATTTAAAAAAATTTTATTTCCGTTGTTCATATTTTCAGAACTAATGTTGCATTGAAATCTAATGTGAAAACAAATTAAATAATAGAAATAATAATTTTTTTTTACGGCGGCTGGGCTCGATCCCGGGACCTTCGGCTTGGCAATTGGACGCGTTGACCTGCACTTATTCAAACAAGATTCTTGACATGACAATATTGGAACTTATACAAATGGAACCATCGGCCACGAAAGAACGATATAATTAATTCGCATAAAATAATAATTAAATCGAGATTTTTGATATTTTGTTAACTTAAAAGCAATACAAAATAAAATTGCTCGAAACATAACCTCCATGAAAGCCACGTGGCCCCTCCCCCCCTGATTTACTATATATTGTGTAGAATTTTTACTATATTATATAGCCAAATTTCTTATGATTGATGACAACGTAGACTACATCAAAATTTTTACTATTTAAAATAGTAATTTTTCTAAACTTAGAAAAATTATTGCAAATATATTAATTTTTTTTATTAGTATAATAAAATTTGTTATAACTTGAATATGTCCCAGCGTTACTACGAGATATAGTAATTTTTCTTAGATATGTATTAAATTTTTTTATAACATTTTTCTCAATGTACGTGCTCGTTGGATTATTCGTGGTCAAATCGACGAGATTTAGTATCATTTGCAGTGCAAAAGCTTCGGTTAAAAGAGGCATTCACATATTTATTTTAAATTGAATTTATCTTTGGCGCAAATGTTCCGGAATATTTTTGATGAAACTTTTAATTAAAAATTTTTTTTGCGGAAAAAATGTTTTCAAAGTAACCGCCTTGTGTTTGTGGATTTTCCCGTTTTCCTATATATTTATTGAATTTTTGATTAAAATATTTATTACAGCTTTTGCAAAATTACGTAATGGTTATTATTTACGTAATGCAAATCGATGACTCTTTAATCAATTAGTTTAAACATACTTAAAAAATGAATTAAATTAAAAATGAAGAGTTAAATTTGAACAATGTGAATCGAAAACTTAGCAGTCGCTGTAAGAGAGACTCAGAATCAAGATGCCTACAGGGATTAATTAAGAATAGCGCAGTCATAAACGTAATACGCGCATGTTGTCTAATCCAACATCTCTATCTGCCATTACAGTCAGCACATCCATAGTTACCGCCGACTTCTCACGATCTGCAACAACAAGGCGCCTAATTACAACAATGTACCCTGCAATTTACTCGATACTCTTCAATAAATTTCCTCCATATTCCGCTGGTCCCTGCATTACATAAAACCTTGGAATGCCGACTACAATGAAATAATATTTTTGCACGGAAACGACAGTTTATCCGAGGTTTTACGTCGAAAATTATTAGCGGCAGGAGATGAGTGCGCGTGTTTTCCGCGCGACGCGTGGAAACTTTTTCTTCTCTTTGCCGATTCTTCGCTGCGCGAGATAGCCGCCGACGTTCGAGCTACACTCTTCGACGTAAAGATTTATGAGTCGACTTAAGCTGAGGTAATAAACTCAGAGGAAGAGGTTAGGGTAGATAAAAAGTTTGCAAATAATAGACCAGGGACACTGATTCTTTAGATGTGCATTCAGACGGACGTAAAATTTGGTCTAATGAGACAATACGGTGATTTCAATGTCTATTTTAGGAAAGAAAAAGATTTTATACAAACGATTAAACTTTATTCTCATTTTACTTTATTAACAAGAGCTCAAAGTTTTAGTAAAAGTCTAAAACTTGTCTCTATTCTCCTATTATTTCGAATGGGAATTTTATTCAATTATGCCTATTTTCGGATAGTTTCCCATCACATGTTATTGCTTTAAATGCTGTTGGCATAAAAATAGTTTCTTTCTCCAACGTGTACAAAATTTATACGGCAAACAGCACTGCCAATTTTAGACCAGAGTAAATTATTGTCGCGTGGCAAACACGGAAAATACAAACAACACAAAAGCATAAAAATCTAACTTGCCCGAAAGAACAAATGACCAAAAGCTATTCATGGGACACTAGCTTGCAATTAGAATTACACTGCAAACTCGCCGTGAGCAAATTTTTACTACCGTTCATAAAATTAATACCACTGCGGCATTGTTGATTCGTAAAAAAATCCAAAAAACAAAAAAATATAAAACTCGGGGCCAATTTCTCGTCATTCTCGCAGGTTTCGCCGAGTCTCGCCGGGCAGCAGCAGCCGATAACGACCGACTGTAAAGCCCGATAAATAAATAAGTAAGCGGCACCGCTCGCGTAAAAAGGTGACAGTTATGCGGCGTGCGCAAAAACTCACTGCAACTAGCGGTCACGTCAAACGCGCAGAGCTCGGCTGCGTAGGGAAAACTAGTGCGTAATGCGCCGACTTAAGAGTACATTACGCATCCTATCCCACGGCTGCAGCGCCGGTCGCTGCTGGACATTTCAATATCCTGAAATCCAGCCTCTCTCTCTCTCTCTCTTCCTCTCTGTACACCGGCCGCTCAAGAAAAAGAGCGATCAAAAGCCGGCGGCCACAGCTCGATGAATCGCTAGGATACGGCGACCGCGGCCCGCGCAGGTAACTAGATCACGACAAAGGGGATACCTGCGCGCGGCCGCTGCATAGGTAAGGGAAGAACCACTATGTTTAGCTCGAGGCAAGCAGGTGCAGGCGCAGCCTCTCTCTTTTACTCGGCATATATATCGGCTTTCCGCCGGGCGCAGCTCCGTGCGCGCGCGCCGCACGACGCTGCGCGCCTTTAGGTGCCGGGGCTCCGCCGGTCAGCGCGGCCGCTGAAATTATTATGCTCGAGTTTTCAGTCCTCTTTGGTGCCCGGCGCAGGGCTTTCCCTTTGCGCGGGTGCACCGCTCGTTCAATTAGTTTTTGCGCTAATGAAATTATTTCGAGAAGGCTTCTCTCCTCCGCTGCGTAAGGCTGGAAGTGGAAATTCCATTTTACGAGGCGGCGTAAAAGTCGATGTTTCGCGATAAATCTGTGACGGCGTTTAAATGGAATTTTATGAGATGTAATTTAATTCTTGCCTCGAGTTCCAAGTGCAAGAAGACTTAATTTATCGCCGAACCAAGCCAGAATACAAGATCGTTTCTAGATCGAATTCAATACTTTCTGTTGACGAAACTCTTTAATCGCTCTCTCTCTCTCTCTCTCTCTCTCTCTCTCTCTCGTTTTATCCTCCAATTTAATTAAGCCAAACGGGTATTCGAGAGTAAATCATTTCCAATCACAGAGCGATAAAAATCGCCGCCTGGTAAAACCGTCTCTTTATCGCGTCGATTATCGTTCTTGCGGCATTGTCGAGAAAAATCTAGTGCGCGGCGATTCAGCAACTCCGGCGTGTCGGGCAAGAAGCAGGCGATCGCCAAGGTACAATATAAATTTCGCAAAAAAGCCCCGAGTTCGCGGGGAGAAAGAATCAATAAACCGGGAAAGGCGAGGAGCCCGGCCGCGCTACAACTTTCTTCTGCCCGCGCCGCTGCGGCGGTCCGTCCGGCGAGCGCGGCGACTTCTCAAACTATCGTGGGCTTTGAAAATCGTTTGCGCGCGACACCCCACGCGCCGACGGCTGAAAGAGCGTTCCCCTACCGAGGCTAATGTACCCGCACGCGCGTACTTGCGCGTAATCTCGCGAGATAGAAAGATGGAAAGTGCACGGAGGGGGGGCAGATCCTCTTATGGGGCGGCACACGCCTCGCGGGATTTTTCCCATTTCGTCGCGGGCGTGTGTGCGTGTGCGCGCGCGAGGCGAGTACCTGTCTGTGCGCGTTCTTCGTGCAATTGATTGCGATCAACACCCTCGGAGAGCCTGTATACGTAGTGGCAAAACTGGCTAGAGAAGAATGTAAATTGCCCAGGCAATCTCTCCCTCTCTCTTTCTCCCCGACGGATAAACTAGTATCGCCGCGCGCTCAACACTTATGCACTTGCGCTGCTTCTCGCTGCAGTGCCATGTGCCATCATATAGAGACACTCCGCTGCCTTCTTGCTTCGTCGTTTTTCGCTCGGCCTCTCCTCTGCCATTTCTGCGATTTTTGCTCGTTTCCAGTTCTCTCGGTTTTCTGTCATTTGTTTTCTGATTAGAAAGGAAAATACGCGTCGGCTAATGAACGAGCCGAGGGTTTTATTGGCTGGCTAAAAAATTATTTACTCAATCTTACTGATTTCTTATTCTTTTTTTTTGTTTTAGTTGTAATCAATATGTGAGAAATAATTATTTTATGTTATTAAAATCTGTAGTGTTTTTTTTAGTGATTGTGCTGCTCAAAAATTGACTAAGAAAAATGAATCAATAAATTAATCAGTTATTTTCATCTATCTTATTTTTACTAAACGACATGTCATGTTTCTATATATTTATATTAAAAATGCGCCTACATTTGGCAAATTTTAAAACGCAATACGAGAACTGGCGCTTTTTGCAGTCTCTTGAAGAGCTGGAAATATCAT
Source organism: Ormyrus thymus (assembly GCA_035582935.1). Classification (NCBI taxonomy): domain Eukaryota; kingdom Metazoa; phylum Arthropoda; class Insecta; order Hymenoptera; family Ormyridae; genus Ormyrus; species Ormyrus thymus. The sequence continues at coordinate 11,105 of JAWWEM010039650.1, forward strand.
TTAATTGAAAATCGTAAATCTAATCGCAAGATTTCCTGAAGGGCCATCAACTTGGAGATCTCCCTCTTTGTGCGACTATCCCTAACTGTATCGAAAAGGCTGTAACAAGTTCGTGATCAATGACGCAGGAATCTAAGGGATAGAAAGGCTGTATACAGAAAGGCTGCGAATCTCAAAGGCGCTGACCTTTTCCCTTCGATTACGTCTTCATCGGAAGCAAGCTTTGGGAGCCTCTCCTTCCTTCCAGGTCTCCTCCGATTGTATCGTACGCGTTTAGGCTGATGGCTCGCAAAATCCGATGGTATCATAAAAATTCCTCCGCATTTATCCAGTCAAGTCTATATAAAGAGCTTTGGATTCCAAGTACGGTGCCCCTGCGAACCCTTTGGAAAGCTGCGATGAGTGAGTAATTTCGGGAAAAATCTTGACGTCATCGACTTTTCGGAAACGAGTCAACAGTTTTATTACACAATTCTGCTAAAAATAGTGAAAAATCTTACTTTTATTTAGATTAAAAATTTATTTTACAAATGATGTTATTTTATATATAAATCGATTAGTATTTCTTCTTCTGAAGTAAAAATATTTTAGTACAAGCGAAGCAGTAAGTTATAAATATATCAAATTAATCAAACTTTTCATCGCGAATAATCGTAAGATAAAAAAAAAGTACGATCATAAAATGTTTCAGATAACAGCTTATATATAAAAAATGGAATTCGCCGAAAAGCCTTGAAAATCACAGTGAATTGCCGCGTAATTTATGGCACCGGTAATCCCCCCTGTCACCGCGGCAATTTGACATTTGAAAATTTCCAAATTAATGTTTCCTAACTGTCAACAACGTACGAAAACTTCAATATCCTTCCATATATCTGCGCAAAAGTACGCCCGAACTCGCAGGGTTTAACGTCGGCATTCCTAAGCAACCCTCCCCGCATAGCGTCGCACTTTTGTGCGTCATCCGTGTACACACAGAGGCTTACATAAGCCAATGAGATGAAAAACGACTTTCGGGCGAGAAAAAGCGATAAAGGGCGGAGGCGCGAAAGAGGAGGAGGAGGAAGCCCGAGGTAAAGGGGGATAAAGGGGCCTTCTTACGTATACGTACCTTAGACGCGGATAAAAAAATGAGAGTTCAATATGTAATCACCGTCGACACAGCGAATTTCCCCAGGCGCGGATCGGCTCTCATTCTCCTCTCCTTATGAATATTAAAATTCTAACCGAATAGAAAGACCGGACGAAGGCGAGTATAACACGCGAATGAGGACCGGAGAGCTGAAAGTCTTGCACATAAAAGATCCGACTTTGAGCCGCGGAGAACGGGGAGAAAAAAGGCCAGAAAAGAGAGCTTCCTTTTATCGCGAATCTATAGAGAGCTTTTTCCTCTCTCTCTCTGCTTTTTGCTCGTGACTCGACACAATGCCACGGACACGCGGCTGCGCCGCGCGGCCCGCCCGGAAACGTTTAGTAATTGATCCGTACACATACAGGGAGCGCAGATCATTCCGGATAAGCGCGCTAGATGCACGCGCGCGCGCCTGGCTTAAGAAAATTCAATTACCTTTGATTAATCGCCGAGCGACACCGCCGCAATTTTCGCTTTCTCCTCGCGGAGAGAGAGAGAGGCTCCGGATGGGAAAAAAGCGCAGCGGAATATTTATCGCCGAGCGGGAATCTCTTTGCGCCGTGCCGTAATGCGGACGGCGCGCGGGAAAAAAGTAGGCGCACCGCCGAGAACGAGTGTGACGAAAGGCGTCGGCTGATGAATTTTATGTATATAACTTTTAGTGCGGCTAACGCCGATCGAGAGATACGCCGGACGAGGGGATAAAGGACGCGAAAGTGTAATCGCCTTTAGCCGTAAAAATGCAGCTGACGCTCGTAGGTTTTAGCCCTTTGTGCCGGGATCGTATAATGCATGAAGGCGTGATAAGCGTTTTTCTCTGCTAAATTATACGGATTTGAGAGTTACTTTTATAAAAACTCCATTACACATTCACGTTAGATTCTTTTGTAAAGGTTTCCATGAATTTTGCGAAAAAATGGCTATATTTATTTTGCAAAAGATATAATGGCTTAACTTCGGAAAAAAAGCAATAACATTATTCAATTCCATTAATTAATGGAGAGATAATTTATCTTTCAGGCCGTAGAAACTGCTATGACGTAAACAGTATCACAAAATTTCACATTTGTCTGGACTCCCTTAACTGTATAAATTATTGAAAAAATAAAACATGATTATTTTGACTAATCGAATATATCCAATCTACTCTGATCGTAACGTTAATTACATGTCAGTGTATTTCAGAAAAAACTTTTTCGTTACTTAAACAGAAGAGAAAAAAATTACAATAGGTCTGCGGTCAACTTTTTTCGGGATTTCAACATTTGTGCTGCAGCGCCCAGGGCAAGCAGAATAAACTTGCAGAAAATCCTTGCAATTTTCGCGCGGTTTTTTAGCTGAAATCTCTCAACAAGCTTCGCACGCCCCTTACCTCGGAGATGTTTTCATTCCCGAGATAGAAGAAAAAGAGCCAGACAGATCCCGAGGAATAAAGCTCCGCGCTCCGAAAACCGAGACAAACCGAGAGAGAGAGAGAGAGAGAGAGAGAAAATTGACCTCCAGCAGGTTCTATTTATCGGGCCAACGTGGAAGGGAAATTAATAAGGATTAAAGTGCTCTCCTCCTCCCCATCAATCCGCGTTAGATCGGGTGCGGAATAAAACCAGTGCGCGGACCCCGCCAGCAGAAGAACGAAGGCAGGGAGCACGCGCCGCGCACGCAATCGCGAGCAACTCAGCAGCCTAATATGGCATCGTCGCGCGCGACCACTTATACCGACGGGGGCCGGGTG
>JAWWEM010039661.1:0-13964 GCA_035582935.1 Ormyrus thymus
GCTGACAAAGAGAATGGCGAATGAATTTACGAGCTGCAGTGGAATCGCGTTCGTCTCCGTCGATTATACACAACCTAATTGTCTAGATTTCTTTTTTTTTTTTGTATCATTGACAATAATCTCTGCCAACGAGTAGTTAATAAAAACTTACTGTGATCAGTGCGATCAACATTCCGCTTTACGAATCTATCAACAACTGAATTAAATCCCAAGAAAGAATTTCGTAACACTCGGTAAGAAACTTTGAAAAGCCAATTATTAGAAATGCAAACGACCCGAGAGAAATTATCGAGACCGAAGAATTCGAAAAATTTCGCCGCTGAAACGTCGGTTCATTCTCCTCGCGTTCGAATACATAATCGAAGCTCGCTGAATAAGGAAAGGAGCCTGAATGGACGGCTCTGTGTGTCGCGGGCTCCTCATAGGTGTGATTTCACTCGCGATGCGTCACTCCGTTAATGGGCGCGCGGCGGTAATTTATGCCGCTTAGGCGCTGCTGCGGCTTTTTACGAGCGACGAGGCACAAAGCGGCCCGTTATACATGGCTTTTCTCGGGCGGCGCTCGCCGAAATTTCTTTTCAATCGGGAGAGCGAGGCGATCTTGTTCCGAATGCCGGCCGCGTTCCGCGATGTGCGCGCGGACTTGCGGGTTTTTCGAGGAGGACCGTTCGCGTGAGTCATTTAGCCTTTCGGGAGCGGGTTCTCGGGTTTCATTAGGAGACGATACATTTAATGCGAGTTTTTCATTCCCGATTAGTGGCTTTAGAATTCGGATTCTAATCTCGTACAAGCGGGATTTTGATGCACACAGTTTTTGAAATATACCGAGTCTTGATATGATTGCTGCTGAAGTTATTATTAGAAAAGAGCTTTCTACCCAAGTAATTCTTTTTCTAATAATCAAAAATTTAAATTCTGAAATCAGCATTTTTTATTATCTATTATGTTCTTCGAACATTAAAAGTGAAAACCAACTAATTCATGGATTTTAAAGTACTTTAAAAATTAGACGAATGAATTATTTCCACGCGTCAATTAAAAGCACATTACAATCACTGATCCGATAAAAGGATTCTTTTTCTTGCTCTAATAAATCAAAACCGGAATAAGCTTCTGCAATTAAATTCGAAACGGTCATCTCTTCGAAGACGTAACAAAAATATTGTGTACGACTGAAAAACGTCGCGGATAACAAAAGATTCCATTTGCTTACTACAACGAAAAGGATACGACACGTGGGAGATCAGCTCAATTTGACTCTAATTATGCAACGGTTATAATGAGTTGTATAGGAAATAGAAAGGAGGTATATTGATTTTAGTATAATAAATATCCGTCTATTAGCATCGTCATCGGCGGCTTTATTTAGCATACAAAAGCATATTATAACTACCAGTCTTTCACCATTACACACGATGTTAGAATGTCATAAATTAGTCCCTCCGGAAATTATTCACGCACTTCGCTTTGCGCAACCGCAAATTGAGAATATCGATGAGCCTCGAATTTTTTGGTCTTTCCTGCACCAATCAATTGACTCATAGCTGCGCAAATTATTACAAAATCGTCAACAATGAATTGACAAGTATGAATATTCTGATTATCTCCGTTTAGGATTCATTTACGACACGAGTGCTTGTACACTGTAATAGAGAGCTTTATTATAGATTAATTAAATACTGGGCAGCTGGAAAGTTTATCGCATTACATTTATTTCCAAACGCATTTTAATTAATTAGTGCAGCGATTTTTAAATCCCACTCCAATAAATTAACAAAGAAATGTTACAATCTTCCCAGAAATAGTTTCATTTAACCTTAAAACCAATGCAGCCGAACAGATCTATTTAAGCAATCTCTAAATTACCGTCGTTAAGCCATTAGCAACGATCTCAACGACACCGCTAATGAAACTGTCCAATTAGACGTTCTAAATCATCGCGCGAACGGCACCTGTCTCGCGGGCGATTTAAAAATCAAGCTAATTAAACGTCAGACCGACGAAATATCCTCCTCCGCCCGCCGTCCACGTGCCAATGTGCGCGCAGCACGAAGAATTCCCGGCACTTGGCTCCTGACCCTGCGGTCCTTTGCGCCGAGCTTCGTAAGCTCTTTCGCAATGGCTGATCGCTCGACATTAGCTGCTTTCGTAGTATGATATATAAAGCAGGTGGCTTTGTATTATTTATTTAAAGGCTTGGAGTAGCTTTTGTTCAATATCTACTTTTCAGCCGTGTATGTATTTTTGGAAAAATCTTTATTTCAATATTTAGAACGACTGCGTCTTAATTCAAGTATCCATGTCAACGCAGATCAAGCTGCGATTTTAATTTTTTAAATCGAATCTACAGTCTCTTCGTTATCGCGACTCGTCTACAATGACATTTCACTCGAGCGCGAGCAATCCAAGCACATTTCATATTCTAATCGCTCCCGACGGCGCACAATGGCCAAGAGAGCTACGCACCAAAGCAAAGCCGTAAAGCCTCTCGTGAAAATGTCTAAAAAGGCCGCGCGGCTAAGAAAGTTGTCAGCGCTAGCTTCGTTAAAAAGAGTCGTCGGCAGTTACGTAGGCAGCGAACGGAGCGGCGAGCTTTATAGCCTCGGCTCTCGGCGGCTACTGTATTTTAATTGCTCATTGTCGTGTACACAAGCTATATGGGCGGTCCCTATTCCGGCTAATCGGGCGTCGTGCTACGAATCCTCAATGATCGACCGATCGCGGGGCATTAGAAAATTTAATCGCCGAGCGCGACGCAATAAAATTAATTGCGCTCGATTACGGCGCGGCTCCCGATTGCCGATCGATTCGGATCGCCGGCTTGTTTTTCTTTCTTCTTTATTCGGCGGCTTTTTCGGCGGACGATTGCGGGGACGATTGCCGAGAGTCGCGACGAGCTCGTCATAATAATTGCAGCTGACTTTCTAGTCTCGCTGTAATTGCATTATGTTTACCGGCAATAACGCGGAGTTGTGCTATTAAAAGGCGGCGATTAAAATTATAGAGCGCGCAATTATTGTTCTCTGAAGACGGGCGTATTTTTAATTATGAAAAAAAAAAAACTTGTAATTGGATTTATTTTTGAGGGAGTCGCTGTGAAGGGAATTATCGAATATTCCATAATTAGAGGAATGTTGAGTTTGAAAAAACTTATTAAACTAGTTTCACAAAAAATTGCAGCTGCCACAGATTATCAAATTATTATCGGATAAACAACCAGCCGCTGATTAACTCCTATCGAAAATTGAACCGAAACGAACTAATTGCGACAAAAACCAACAAAAGTTTGAGCTCCTCTTCTAACCTAAGCCCGCGAAGTGTCGCGAAAATTATCATCACCATAGATAATCGTCGTCCTCCCGACACCCGAGCGCCAACGAAACTCAGCTCCCTCCTCGCTCGCCGACAAAACGAAACGCGAGATCCCCGAAAAGACCGCGACGAAGTCAGGGCACAGGAGGCCCCCGTACGAGGCATAAAGCTGCGCGCGATAAGGGGGGAAGAGGGAGAGACAGAGAGAGAGAGAGAGAGAGAGAGAGAGAGATACCTGCAGGGGGAAAGCGGCGCGCACGTAGCGGCTTGCGCGTGTGAGTGCGAGCGCGCAGCGCTTATTGATGTGCCCGGCGCGGGGAGCCGCTTCGTATGCAGGACGGACGGCTTTCTGGGAATCTATATCGCCGAGAGCTGTCGAGCTTATGACATACCTGTCTGTCGATCGCCGGGCGATTTTTCGGAGCCGAGCCGCGACGAAGGCGCGACTGATCGCGCGACTCTGCGGGATTTATTATTATTGCATACTTTTGGAGAACGCGGCCTGAAATTCGAAGACGAATTTCAGCCCGCGACGTCTTAATCTTGAACCTATTCGGAATATTCCCAACTTTGGAGGCACGAACCTTCTTCATTTCTTCCGGTTCAGTCAACTCTCAGCCGCTGGAAATGACAAAATTTCTTGCACCATCATCATTACTTATATATCTGCGCATACACGCGACTCATCACTAATTCACCTTCTCCCCTATATATAGCCTCGTCGGGCGAGAAATTTGAAATTCACAAAGCTTATACCCGCAAATCGGCGACGCCGTCTGCCGCGAGCGCATTAAAAAGAAAGAAACCTCAAAGATGTCACTCTCTCTCCCTGTCTCTCTCTCTCTTTCGTCTAAAGATAGCCGAGATCAGCTCCCGCGCGCCGATCGATGACTCCCGAATTGCAGGCTAAAGCCTCTCTCGCCACGGGATAATTACTTCCGGCGTAAGACGCCGCCTGCAATCGATAAGCGGGGAGAGAGAGAGAAAGAGCCGATGCATTATGCAGACGGCCGGCCGGAGGAGAGGCCAGACGCAAGGCGGTTATATCCCGAAATGCGGGTCATCGATTCCCTATGGCGAGATGCATTCGCCGAGCCGAGCTCTTAATTCGAGAGACGCTCGCGGTCGCCCGGCGGTAATTAGGCGGTTTATATCAGGCGCGAGTGATCCAATTACTGGCAGTGACCCGGATTTTCGCCGGGTTTTCGTTGATTAGGCATAGCTGATCGGGAGGATTGCCTGCTTGCCGGGAAGGTATTTTTGGCGAATTGGCGCTTGATGGTTGAATGGGATCGAATGGAATTGTTTTAAAATATTGCTCGTTTAAAGAGATGGCGTCTGCCGATTGTTTCAGCATTTAGTAGATATTCTTTAATTAACAGTATTCTTTAATTAACAGCTTTCGTCCAAATGTCTGAAAATAATATATAAATTAAAAAGCAAATCAAAGGTTCAAAATGTTTCATTGTTCATATATCAATGCAGGCGTGAAACCGCAGTATAAATAAAAGAGCCGCGAAAGGTAATCGAGAATTTCCGTCGGATATGGATAATTAACGAGACTTCGGAACTCGCTGTACCGTTCGAAAAAAAGCAGTGAAATATTCATAAGGAAAGTTCGTACCCCGACATCAGGAAATGTATTTCGGCATCGAATATCGGACACAACCGACTGTTGACTCGAATGTTTTTCTGAAATTCGCGAAACAGGGGAGCTTTATGAATTTGACGAGTAATCGATAGGAACTTTTATCAGAGCCGCAATGTTTATAAATGCAAAAACTAATTAACATTGTTAGCCGGGGTATCTATATTGGAACGGTCCAACAGAATGAATGAGTCGTTCGTATTTATGAGGATTATAATTGCGCTTCGCTCGCGACTCGCGGATTCATTCAGATCGCCGATGTACATTGAATATTATTAGAAGATCCGATTTATATTTTATGCGAGCGCGATTCAAATTCGCGGATTGACATTTTTTTCAACCCTCTTATCCATAATATGGAAATAAATACGCGCTTGTAAAGAATAATTTTTTAGAACAATTTAACACCTCCGTTGCTTCACGTCAAAGTTGGCAGTTTTAATAGAAATAAACGATTCCTCGGCCTCGAGAAATTCATTAAAATAATAAGAGCCCTCCGGCTTAATCGCCGCAATTTCAAAGGTCTAAAGAAAGAACTCGCGCACAAGGCAAACACGAGCTTTAGGACTATATTGACATATCGACGCGGCGAAATCGCAATCCTTATCCGATTGACCTCATTTCCGCGCGCGGGGCAGGGAGGGGGGGGGCGAAGTGCAATTTTCATGCATAAACGCGCGGCGTAGATCCCCCATTAAACTTATCAACCCGCGGTCGCTATATAGGCTCTCGGCTCTCCGGGTCAATTAAGTGGCTATACCTTAAGTGCAACTTTTTATTGTTCTTCGCGCCGATTCCGCCGAGCCGGCCTGAAACATTCACGAGCCGCGACTTCTTATGTCCGGCGTACTTTGTAACAAAGGGAGAGAGAGAGAGAGGCGACGCGACGACGGCGACGTTTATCATCTTGCCGGCAGTTCTAATTTTTCGAGCGAAGGACGTTAAATACCTCCATTGATTACCATTTAGCGCCGACACCCTTTCGAAGTGGTGCATTTATGTATATATATATATGTATATATATATACACATATATATATTGATGGAGCGACTGCTTTTACGAGCTGCTCTTGGAAGTTCTTACATCAAATAATTTATTCGCTTTTAATTTCACGCGAAAATAGATTTGACTCGTTCGAGTCGATGATTTTGGTACTCTTTTTTTCAAACGTTACAAAAAATTTTAAGCTTCTTTCCAAAAAGTATATAAATACCAAAGAACGCCAGTAAAATTACAAGCCCGTTCTCCCGGTGATTAACAAGCCCACCAGAAATCGCCCCGAAAACCCGCCTCGTTCACCTCGACCCGCTTCCCCCAACCCTCTCATCGAACGTCCAGCATCGCCGAAATAGTAACCGTCGCCGTCCGGGAGCGACTTCTTCCGCCAGCAATCACTGCGTCCTCCGCTCGGACGCCTCTCCGCTGCATATTTCATCGGGTCTCCGCGCGCCGCTTTAGAGGAGACAAAGGGAAGAAGCGCTGACGTGTTCGCGCGGTACAATGACCAATCTAGAGAAGCGCTGCTCCAGCAATAATAGACGGCGGCGATTGATCGCCGCCTCTATACGAGTCTATAGTCGATTCGTAAAGCTCTTTTTAAATAAATATGCCCAGCGGGCTCGGTTAACTTATATGCTTGACGTTCGATTTGATGCGAGGGGCGGCGGTAATTGGCCGCGGCTTCTTTGTCTCCGCGGCTGGACGTTGACAAGTTTCTTTTTTTTTTCCGGTCCTCGAGGTGTAATTGAGTCTTTTTCGGGAGGTAACGAGGACGGGGGAGGAAATTGCGCGTAAGTTGGAAGGAGAAACAGCCAGAGTTCTCGGCCGACGTGAAAGTAATGTTGAGGGTAATTTGAATGCGAGGAGGATGATCGATTTACTTCGATTAGGAGACAAAGGCCTTGTTTCTGGTTGGAATTTACGATAAAAATTGGAGTTTTAGTACAGAATATTCAAACTATCGATTAACTATTGATCGATAAATTAACGATCCATCAATCGAGCAGGTATCAGTACTGAGAGAAAAATTTCAAGTAATTTAATTAAAAAATCGAAAGGCGAGAAAAAACTTTGAAGAATCAAAGCGAAACATGAATATTCTTTAATAAGGAGAAAGTGAATAATTGAAAGGCAGCATTTCCGCGAAATTGTTGTATCAGTATTCGGGGTTGTTTGAAAACATTCCGTGCATAATCGGCGGCAGAAACTTTTCGCGTGGAAAGTTCCAAACTTAGGGTAGTTATACGTCATTACTCGCCAAGGGGAATAAGTTCCGCTTCCAGCTAATTTCGGTATGCCAATCACAGTATATGACCAAGAAAAAAAAATCGAATAATGAGAATTTTAATAGTGTCATTTTACTTGTCTTCTTTATTATTTGAATAAACAATTGTCCTTTAATATTTCATTTATATACAATAAAAAATTGATAAAACTTTGCTCTTTATAATTAGTTTTGCGTACTGAATTGTTAACTTAAAGCTATATTAACAAATAATAATTATTCAAAGAAATTCAAAGCCATTTTACAAGCTAATCAATATGTTTTCGTCTAATTGGAATAGCGAATGTAATCATGTCAGCTTTAGAAGTACATTTATATTTGATTGACGATGAACAGTGCTGTCGTATAGAATAATTCGTTTATTCCAGTCCACCCTTTTAATCTAACTAGTCTTGTCATTATCTTATCATTCCCTGCTCTAATTTGATTTTATAGTGCAGAATCTATTTTTAAGCATTAAAATGAACGCGGCGACCTACAGTAACTTATATATAAAATATCTCTAATCGCTAAACTATACAACTACTAATTCAGTTTTACACTTAACGGAATTACGTTCAATTCTCGGATCCCCATCAATTTTAGTAAACTATATATTTAAAACTCACAAAAGTTTATACCTCAACTCTTCGAATCTCTTGCGCAATCGTTCGAAATTGAAATGCCCGCTCCCAAAATCGACTCCCGCGAATGAAAATTTCCTCCACGATCTGACGAAACAATATCCCAGGCAGCGAGCTCTCCCAAAAACAAGCAAGAACCGACCGGAAGCCGCTGCGTGACCGGCACCCGAAACTCCCGAAAAACGTCGAAAAAAGCCGACCCGCGGCGGTGGCGGCTGGCGCCAGTGCGAAATTTCTCATGCGCTGAGCGTCGCGTCTGGCCCTTTCTGCTTGCAGGCTCGGAGAGCGGTCGCGCCTCCCCGGAGAACAGCGAGGACGAGGCGCGCGCCGACGGCGGCGGCGGCGGCGGACAGAGCACCTCGGCGGCGGGCCCGCAGGCCGCGGGAGGAAGCGGGGCCCAGGGGAGCAAGGCCCGCAGGCGCAGGACCGCCTTCACCTCGGAGCAGCTGCTCGAGCTCGAGAGGGAGTTCCACGCCAAGAAGTACCTCAGCCTCACCGAGAGGAGCCACATAGCGCACGCGCTCAAGCTCTCCGAAGTACAGGTTGGTGCCGCTGCTTTTCCCGGTTTTTCTTTTTATGGTCGGGGAGAGGCAACTTCGAGCTTGTGATTTTATCCTCGTGCGACTGTTCTCGAAGGTAACTCGAGCTTAAAAGCACCTTCTCGCTCGTGTATCGAACGATATTTTCTGATACGACGCGTGCAAGGCTTGATAGAGCGCGCGCGTTTTTATTCAGGCGTGCGCAAAATCGAGTTTTGCGCACGGACCGTGCGTATAAAGGGGGGAATGCTTTGAAATCTCGTAGGAAAAAATTAAAATGAAATTAGGTAGCTTTTTGATGCATTTATTTTTAACAAGAAAATAGTAACAGTCTTATAACAAGGTGTACGTAACATATCTATTACGAGTATATTGTATGCGAGGTAGTTGCGGTGGCCGCCGTCAAAATCATCGGATTGCACGATCAAGCACCGACGAGGCATCCAACGTTTTCGATGCTAAAGAAGTCCTTCTGCAATGCGGGAAACGACTTGCATAAGTCAACGTTGCAAGAGATTTATAGAATCGGATGAGAAAATTATAGAAAGTAATGCGAACTTACAGCGCACTGAATGACTTTGGCGGGATTGTACCAGTGCTTCTTGCACTTCTTGACAGCTTGCTTAAGACACTCCTCGGAGGCGTGCTTGAAGAATTTCTTGAGAATTTTAAGCACCTTCTTTCCCTGTTAAATCATAAATAATGCAATTACATCGATGAACTAGAAAAATGCGTAATTAATCTCTGCATTTTTTATTGCGCCGCGAATAACGACGAAGGGCAACTAAAGAACGGTTCATTAGAAGTATGAAATTCGCTCGTTAATAATGAATATCGTGACCCTAAAAGTTTGCGGAGCTTTTTGCTATGTTCTCAGACCGAGGCATGAAAAATCGTGCGTCGTAACAATTCAAAACTTCAAATCAAACTTTAATTCTGCAATTTTGTTTTTCTTAAAAGAAAATGCTTCATTCCAGAAAAGGTATATTTAATTCTAGTCCAAGAAAGAACTTTTAATTAACCATGAAACTTGTAAAAACTGCCTATACTCACAATATTAATTCGAGCCTCGACCGAGTCAACTCCGAGCTCGTCGGCGTCGACGTCAACCTCCTCCTCGTGAGCATCTTGCGCACCGACGCTCACGATGGCAAAGACAAGCGCGAAAGCGCAGAGAACCAGCAAGTATTTCGGGAACATGTCGCTACTGTATAAGGTGATCTCGCACTGTACGTCAAATCGAACTGAACTGTGCAGGTCTGCGGTCGACGGGCCCTTATATACGGCTGACGGCTCGAATTATTGTTTATCGACGGTGGCTTTGATTAGCCGGGTTATCTCGGAGCGCAAATGAATTGTACTTACCCGCGCCGAGTGCCGATTTTAAGATAAGGTTTCATTGTAAAGTGAGGGGAATTACGATCGTAGTAGATATTGAGTTGGCGCGATTGATTAGTCTATAATTGTATGAGGAAACTGATAGGGGAATCACCGTAATTGCATTAATTTATAATTAGCAAACAGTGAAAAAACCAGTTTTTAAAAGCCTTCGTATTTAATTTATGCATTATAACTTTAATGATTGAACGATTCAAAGCATTTTGGCAAATAGGGTTTTTTATTTCATCTGAAACATATTTTTATATTTTTTACTGATTTACGCATTCATTGGCTAACATTAAAGATAAGAAAATTAAGTAACATAATTAAGAGCATTTGTATAAATGGTTTTGCACACACTCTGCGTCTCTTATTAAGATAAATTCTAGCGTTTACTTAATTATGTTATTTTAAAGCAAATCTTTGCTTCTCCAACACACTACCCGCAATTCTCTCATCCAATCAAAAACCTACTCCAACCAATCGAGCCCCTCAAGCCCCCTTCAGCGAGCCCTAAAACCATCGCATCACTCGTCCCTCTCTCTGTCCGCAGGTGAAGATCTGGTTCCAAAACCGTCGCGCCAAGTGGAAGCGCGTGAAGGCGGGCCTGACGAGCGGCAGCGCGGGCAACCCGGGCAGCCGGCCGAGCGCTGGCCCGAACTCGGGCGGCGGGCCCCGCATCGTCGTGCCGATCCCGGTGCACGTGAGCCGGCTGGCGGTCCGGTCGCACCACCACCACCTGGAGAAGTGTCCGCCGCAGAGCGTCGCCGGCGGCCAGCCGAACGGCGTCGTCGCCCCGGCGGGCCTCAACCTCACCGCCCGGATACCGAGCTCGCCCCTGCCGAGCGGGGCCTCGCTCACCCTCGGCTCGCCCGGCGGGCTCAGGGCCTTCAGCGCGCCGCAGCCGAGCAGCGCCGGCTCGGCCAGGTAGCCGTCGCGCTGAGCGTGAACGAGCGAGGGCGGACGACGAGCTTTGGTGGCTTTTTTTTGGGCTCCTTCGCGGAGAGAGGGGACTCGAGTGCTTCGCCGGGAGTGAGGAGTGAACGTTTTCGCGGGACTGGTACTGCGTTCATTGAGGAAAGTGCATTCGGAGTCTTTTACCGAATGCTTGATGAATGATGCAAAGCAGTGTTTTTTTTTATGGACGAAGAAAGGTATTATTTATTGATCGAGGAACTTTTGTAATCTTTCTTCAAAACGCTCGTCTATTGTGAAATAATAATAATCTAATGAACCAGAAAAATTACCAGAGTGTAAAGATATTATATCGATATTATGTGTTGCGAAATGTTCCGCGCGTTGCACGTTTACGATTCTCCGCTCGAGGATCGTTTGTACATATGTATATTCGTACATTTATATATATATATATATTACTTAGTACGTATCTCAACTTTTGCCAAAAGTGTCTAAATAATAAGTCTCAAACAATACTAATAATTTATTTCCCACGAACATTAGACGTAAACGGCATCGTAAATGTTTAAGAGCCCGCCGCGCCACTCGGCCGCCGGAAATTCGCACAGTCAACGGGGAGGACTCATTTTCCAAAGTAAAAGGCGCTCTCGGACACGACTCTCGCGCGGCCTCGTCGTCCTCTACACCTCGCGATTAATTCCCGGCAAATCGTCGCCGCAAAATGAATTAATGGACGAAGCTTGTTCGCCTATCCCGCCGAGACGTCGCGCGGAGGGGCGACGGACACAAAGGGTGAATTATGAATACATATTCGCGGCCGCACCCACCGCCGCATATATATGTATATATATATATATGTAAGGGGGGTATCGAGCGACGACGGTGACGGCATAATGTATTTGTTTGATCTCGAGTTGAATTCGCTGCTGAGCCAGGCGCCGATTCGCGGGAGGTATGCATACTTTTCGGAGAGAAAGGGAGAGGAGGATAAATTGCCGATGGTTTTTGGCGCTACTTGCGGATGGAACGTGCTCTGAATGTAAGCGGCGCGCGTCGCGCGATCGTCGACGTGTGCCCTTGCGTATACGCCGCTTTGTAAATGAATCATACACGAACTCGGTGGAGAATCGATGAGTTTTACGACGTTGAACGGTCTCTTTCTCATTAAATTTCCGGCGGATAAAACTCCTCGACGCCTCCATCGACCGATCTCGAGTCGCCTGTATAAAAAGAAGAGCTGAAAACTGTAAATAAACCAAGCTGAAACCACGCGCGCCAAGTCTCCGCCGGCGACGGCAGCGGCGCCGGTTATTTTTCTACGGCAATTGTGTGTAAAGTATATGTTAAATACGCAATTAGCGAAAAATCGACATGATGCCGCCTGCGCGTCCAATGTACCCTCTGTACATAGACCCTCTCTCTCTCTCTCACTCTCTCTTTCTCCCACTTACACACGGAGACGCGCGCTCCGAGGAGCAAGAGAAAAACGGCGCGGGTAGTATAAGCCGATAATCGTCGTCGCGGCGGTGTGCGCAGTGTGCGGTTCCGGCGAATTGCGCGGCTCAGCGCGGCTCGTACGCGAATTCGAGCTGCCGAATTGTAATCACGAGCACGCCAGCCGGGAAAAGGCGGGAATTACGATATAACCGTTATGTATATGAAAGCGCAATAAAACGTGTTATATATATATATATATACACCAAGGGCTTGTCGACTTGCTTTATTCTTCTCTTATATACCTTTGTCGGACGGCGAGGAGATCTACGGTGGAAGCATTTTGGTCAGAGCTGTATTGATTCCCAGCCTGTCACCCGAGGTGTGAATTTTTTAGTTTTTTATTTTAAATTTATGGAATTCTCAAGCTTTTCGTGTAGCTCCGTTTAAAAATAATTCTCTCGCTGCTTCGTTCTTATGTTATACTTTTTTAGTAGCGACTGCAAGTCATTTTCGATATTAAATTTTCATTTTCGATAGTAAATTTTGACGTTTCGTTATTTATTTTTTTGTCTCTAAGAGAAATATCTAATAGCTACAAATAAAATTCTTACCAGTCTAAGCACAGTTTCACGATACTTCATTTATCAAATATTTTTTCTACTAAGTTTAAGTTAAAAAAAAAAAAAAAAACAAAGACAGTAAAATGAAAAGAATCCCTAAATCTCAAAGCGGCCACGAGCTGCCCAAGCACGGCTGCTCTCAACGGGCAAAGACACCCATCAGCTGCATCTCCGCCAAGCGAGTAAGTACAAATCGGCTATTTATACAATCGAAGACGAATGAATGCAGATTCCGTCCTCGGCTCCCCGAAGGCGTGCGATCGGCTCTATTTTGACAATTTGTCGCCGGCGGCTTTGTGACTCGGGAAGCAGCGGGCGCTTCTTCTCCTTTTTTTCGTTCCGGGTGCGGCGATCGAGCGCCGGTAGGTATAACACGCGCGCACAAAAGGCGGCCCGGGGAAGAAAAAAGGAGCGCGCGCGCCTCGACAGAAGGCCGCGGGCCTCGGGGGCGTGACGCACATATGTGCCCCCGATGCGCATTAACTGCCGCCGGCGGGAGCTGCAACTTATACGCGCGCGCTTTCCGGGAGCTGCTGCGTGTGAGGTGAGCCCCGGAGCCGCCGCCGGGGAGGAGGCTGCGCGCGATTGAGATCGATGGGGCCGCGAGTAATTGGCGGTGTGATTTGTGGAGGGATTTTGTTTGGATTGGAGGAGTGATTTTTACGGGAGAGCGCTCTTCCGCCGGGGAGTGGGGCTCCTTTGAAAGCCTCAGCTTCTGCCGGGGCAATTGTTGGAGAGAATAGCGCGTCACTTTGGGGAGTAACTGAGAAGGATCGTTTCCAGGAATTACCGCACTCGAGGATTTCTGTTTAGGTGCTGGGTGCAGAAAACGCGTTAACGAAGCTAAAAAGTTTCAATCAGATTTCAATTGATAAAGCATGCCGCAAGTAAATAATAAATACTGGAAAAAGATCGTTTCACAATATATTAGTTCAGCTTTACCGAAAGAGGTTTCCACATTCATATCGAACAACCACGCTGCCAATAAAACTGAGCTTCATCGGAAATGAAATTTACAAACAATCAACATATCTTGCAAACTCGGAGCTTTCATCTTCAACACAATAAATCAACCTAACAAGTCCCACCGAAACCTTGGCAATGCCCGCGCATCGCGGGCCATCTGCACCGACACCGCACGGCGGCGCGTCATTTGCATGCGCGCACACTTGCTCGTGCACTCCCCCCCCCCCCCCGCCGCC
>JAWWEM010039672.1:0-13958 GCA_035582935.1 Ormyrus thymus
GTCCCAGAAACTGGAACCGCGTACCAAAAAAGTTACCAGAAGCTGGAGTTACAGTGAGTTATATATATATATATATACATATATATATATATATATATATACGATTACGTTTTGATTTTGTTTTAATTTTTTAACAGTTTAATTATTCTCTATACTAGTAAGTAAAGCATTAAGTAAACTGGAGTGTTGAAACTAAATATTATACTTTATGAACTTATTATGTCAGAATCAGCATTTTTGATTTTAGAAAAAGAAATTAAATTAGTTCGTTCAAAATTATTTGTTTATTTAATATAAAAAAAGTAATAAATTATTTTTTATAATTAGATTTTTTTAAATGTATGTAAAATTCTTTTCTTTAAAATTACTTTATTTCAAATGTGAATATTAGAGTAGAGAGTTTGTATCAATGCAATCCCTTTTAAAAAGAATTTATAAAAACTTATAAAGCCCCATAATTCCTGGTGCAGATGCTCTATAAAACTCCGCGTTTTATAGAGCATCTGCACCAGAAATTATGCGGCTTTATAAGTTTTTATAAATTCTTTTTAATAGATGTTTTGCTTTGATTCGACGTAGAAATATCTATGTACGTAAATAGAGATTTAAAATTCTAATTAGCAATTGACTTTATAATAAGTTAAATAATGATTTATTTGAATTTAATTTTTGCTTCTATGAATATTAAATTTGTAAATTGGTTAAATTAGTAACTGGTTGGCAAGGTGCGTTTTATACACATAAGAATCGTACACGTAAACATTGTGCACAATTTAACATTGGTGAAATTTATATATAGATATATTGGGCCATGCTAACTTGTGTACAATGTTTACGTGTACGATTCTTATGTGTATAAAACGCACCTTACCCTGGTTAGAGAGTTAAAAAATCTACAGTTTAATAGAAAAAACAATCAAAGAACAAAAATGCATCCGGATCTTAATCGTTTACAATCCCGTTTCACAGAAACAAACAAAAATATAAACAAAACGTCGAGTTTGCCGGCTGCGACGGGGGCGCGCGGTGAGTGGAAAGCCGCTCGCGGGGAGAGAAGGGACCCTCTTTCCTCGCCTCGCACGCGAGAGCTATCGAACCCTCTGTAAGAAACGAGGAGACCATGTTTATATTTAGTCGCTCGCAAGGTCGCTCGACTTACCAAAAGTTGTGTGCTCTCTCTTAAAATCTAATAAAACCAAATTTTTTTCAATCGCCTGCAGGTCGACAACAATTGCTCGTAGAGTATTTTAAATTATAGATTATTGAAAGGTCAGCTCGAATCCTATCATTCGAAAAAAGTTAAATAAAAATTTCAATTTGTTCAAAAGTAATAACCAAATAAAGATTTCCTATTATAAAATGAAAATGGTTATCAAATTGGACATTCTGTTCCTATTATAAAAATTGAACTTCAAGATAAAAGTTTAATTTTAGATTGTTATCAAGAAATTGAATAATATCTTAATTATCAAGTGCACGCAGCAAGCACAATATTATAAACTTCTAAGTACAATAAAAATCGCATAAAAAGTTTGCAAAAATTCATCGACGCTATTTTAGTTTGTGTTCGTTGTAAATTTTTGTTTAACTACAGTTTTTAAATAAATGAAGGTTTTTCGATAATTGTTTTTCATTTAACTTCCGGGCGGCCGAGCTGGCACCTTTTGGTGTCGCCATTTGGCTCGCTCATATCTTTAGTCCTTTGAGAAATCTTTCAAGGAGGGTCCTTAAGTTCAAACTACGGGGAGAAGGGCGTAGAAACATCGGGTTTGACTCTTATGCGAGAAGCGTAGCTGACAGTTTCAACTTACTATCCTGTCGTAAAAACATTAGCTCGCGACGCGATCGCACGGAAAATAAAAATTACTTTATTTTCAATCTGCCGGTGTGAAGACTAGTATTAACCAAATATCTAGAAAAAATTCCACGACATTCCTGAATACTTCTAGATGCATTCTGTACAGGCACAATTCGATTAAACATTTTATTAAACTAAAAATAGTATATTACGCCTCTAGGGAGAGAAAGAATTGACAAGCTCATAGCTGATGTAAATTGACTCGCCTTCGGTTCGGGTATCAAACACGAACGATGGGCTTGCTATTTTATCTCCCAAGGAGCATATACTATTTTTTTTGCCTAGCGAGGCCGAAAATACAACGTTCTTGAAAAAATTAAAACAAAAAAACTAATTTTTAACACAGAAAACTTTTTTCTTTAATCGACAAAAGTTTGTTATGAATTTTCGAAATTGTCAAATATTTATCGACAACATTATGCAATAAGTATTAACAAAGGTTTGCGTGAAAACCGCGTCTCTCCAAATGACATAGATAAAAAATTATAAACAAATTTGTAGTCGCGAGTCGAGCATGTTAAAAGACGATTCTTGTCGCGCCTTGCTATGCTCCCTGTCTAGTATGCAGCTGAGTGGTACTTATATTTACCAACTTTCAGCGTTAAATTCTCTTTCTTCTCATATGTTTTTGTTATCTTCCTATTATTTTAAATATTAAAAAAAGTATTCAGAGTATAATTTCCACGTATGTATGATGCTAATCCCATGTTAAATTGATGAATTTTAATAATTAATATCTCCGAAAATAAATGGTCAATCGTGTTCAAATTTTGTGAGTTTGTCGTGTATTTGCAATTAACATTATAAAAATTTTTCATTATTGTGGTATTATTTTAACATCTCTGAGGACCCTCCTTCAAGGGAAAATTTCTCCAAAGTATGACTTTGACTCATTCTTGAATGCGTTAGACTGAGTGGGCGTGGATTCCATCATATTTTTATATTAGAAAATATATCCTAAAGTTACAAAAAAATCTTTAATCTAAACAAGCGAGGCTCTCCTTGTTAAATTATCTTAAAAGAAACTTCTTGTGTACACAGAAAAATGTAGATAAATTAAAAACAACATTTTTTAATATTTTTAAATAAGATTTTGAACTTGAACAATTCGTATTATTTTTGAGAAAGTAATTTTAAATGTTTACAGAATTTTAATTTAATGAAAAAATTAAACGAGTTCGATAAATATTTATAACCTAAAAATAAAAATTGACAATCAAGTACAAAAAATCTTGCAATTGCAGCTCTTCTAAAAGTAAAATAAGAAATGCTTTTGTTTCCACGCAGAATCTTTTTCCCTTCGTTGCCACTTTTGTATTAGTCATCCAAAACACAAGACGAGCCGTCCTCTCTTCACTACCAGACCACGTGTTTGTGCGTGTCTAAAAAGAAAAAGCTGAGCGAAGGAGGGGAAGTAGGCACGGCGCATCGAGCGCGAGCCGCTGGCTCAGGTTCAGTTAACCACCGAGCGCCGAGGCGTTAAGATCCAAGTGTGCTTGTGTAAGCAATGTCTTTTGACCAGCGTCTGCTTTTTTCTTAATGCAGGCATGTAGCCATAATACTCGCGCGTCGGGCTTGGTTTATATGTGCAGCGTGCCTTAACAGTGAGTGCCTTTCTTTTAATCTCTCCCTCTATCGGCATGTTTACATTCGCCGACCAAAAATAGCCGTAAACTGAAAATTTATCGCTCTGCTATGAAACTAACAACGATTCTTCGTCCTCAAGAGAGAAATGAATAGCAACGACAGAAATCCACTTCGATACTGCGATTACAAATATCGGCTGAAGAAAATCTCCGGCGCTCCGTCTCCACTTCTGAGGCCAGAAATCCCGCCTCTAAGGGAAGTGCCGCACAAAGACGATCCTCGGCGAACGAAAAGCTTAGAACAGGTATTAGATATTCAAAAAACGAAGGAAGAACAACCGGAAGTCTTCATCTGGGACCCTGAAGCTGGACCTCCCGATTACGAGAAAATACTGCGTCCAGTAAGCATTCCAGCGAAAAGACTCGAGGGGGTACTGCGCGCCGGTCGTGTTCCCAACGTATATGACCCGCGGCGAATTAAAATTTGCGAGCGCCAGGAGTATACCAAAACAAATATTGGGCCCTCAACCATCGTACAGAACGATTACGTACCTTGTTTCGAAGAAAAGTGCACCGTACTCATGATCGATCATTCAGAATGGCCAAAATCGACGCATTCTTGGGTCGAACACATACCACACGAACGCAACGTGACCAGGGCCCTTTTAGGCGGAGAGCTCATAGAGGACAGCTGCCTTCACGACGCCGACATCGACGCCGACGTCGATGCTGACGTTTTGGAGATCATCCGTGAGGACAAAAAGGTCGCGTTTGATGCAAAGGAATCCGAGGACAGATCGATTCTAGATCACGATGAAGAATGCATTGTCCTTGACGACGAGAATGCGGAGAGAAAATATCAATTCGGCGATGACGAGATTGACGAGATTCCAATTGTAAAGCCGGAGGAAAAGCCCAAGTTCAAACTCGACAAAAAAACCGTTGACGTGATTGATTTATGTTTCAATGACGATGAGAACGACCGTCCGGTTACGACGATAAAAAACGAGGAGGAACGTGTTATTGAAAATTACATATTCCAAAAAGCTTGCGTGAAAACAGAAATTATTATTCTTGATCTTAGCGATGACGAAGACAATTGTTCGATTATTGAATGTGAAAAAGTCGCAGCGCTTCCTCGAAACCCTGAAGAAACAAGAGCGACTACTCCAAAACTAAATATTCAGCCGTTCACTGAAGCGGCGGGGGTAAACACGGAGAGCTTCAAACAAGACACTATATACGAAAGTAACGCACCACGCAGTCTTATTGCTCTCGCGAAAAATTGTATTAGTGAAAGTCTTAATTTAACAGAAAATTTGGATGAAATTGTTTCAGAAAAATATAACGGTGCAATTGATGAACAAAGCAATAACAGGACACTTGTGAACATAATTCCGACTGAAGATTGTAATTTGAATTATGTGGAAAATGAAGTGCATCAAACGTCAACATCAAATGAAAGGAGTGACGAACTGTGTAAAGAAAGGGCTTCTAATATTGATGCCAAAGAAATGTTACAAACACTTTTGTCAAGTGAAAATAGTGATTCTAAGGATCGAAACTTTTTAATCAATGTTGTTGATAAAGTAGAAACTAAATCCTATAAATTAAAATCTAGCAATAATGTGACGCAACAACAATGCGTTGCAAGTGATAACTGTGATATTAAAGAACAAGAAATTTCAAATAAAGCCGTTTGCGAAAACGTAGATTTTATTCAACACAAAAATTCTAGTGACGATTTACTTCAGCAGAAAAACAAAGTCGAGGAAAATTGTTCATTGATTACCGATACCGGTGCTAAGGACCAAAATGGAATATTTAATAAAGATGGCCCGAATATTTCTGAAGTCGGCATTACGAAAAGTACAAATGATATTTTTGAAACCGGTGAAGAAAAATTATTCCCACGAAAAACGTCCAGGAATCCTCTTGAGGCAAAAACTAATAAAACTCCGCAATTAAAAGAAAATACTGTAAATATTTTTAATCAAGAAGAGGAGAATAATGATTGTTCTGTATCGAAAAATACAAATAATTTACAAAGTTTAAACGGGTGCAATGAACTTTTACACAACCTCGAAGTTATTTCGAAAAACACAATGACTGTGAATAGTAATATGAAAATCAATGTGACAATCACCGAAAAAAGGAAAAGGCGAATGTCCGAAGAAAATTCGTTATCTTTAATGGTGTGTAAAGCAAAACGGCGCAGAGAAAACGCTGTCAATATTTGGACAAGTTTTCCGACGGTTAACGACAGCAAAATAAATTACAATTGCAAACTAAAGTTTACTAAACGAAATTTCAAAATAGTGGCAAGGAGATTGATGTCAAAACCTTACGATCGACAAACGAGCAACAGTTTTATGAGAATAATTGCTAATATCGGTTGCTCTAAAAACTATTCGTTTTTCAAAATGTTGGACAGAAATCTACGCAATTGCATCTTTACTTGGTCCAGTGTCAATTATTTCTTAAGCACTCTGCATTCAGTAGAAATTTCTCTGTTAGGGGAACTTGAAAACCTTATTAAAAGGAATGAAACTTTTTTGAATAAAAGGTATACTAACTTTTTCAGAAATCTGTAATGTACAAATTATATTTAAGAATTAAAACTATTTCTATTTAAAAAAAAAGTTTCTTTCAGAAAAAAATTACTTGAAAAGCTTCTGATAGAAAAAATAAATTTTATTTTCTTGATTCTAAACATCAGGTATTCTTAATAGTAAAGCTTTTATGGAACAAACATCGGTAACTTTTATATATCTTTCTTTACAAAGCATTTATAAATATGCATATATTTATAAATATGAAAAATAATTTCAGTTTTGGACAAAGTTAATATTTTTCACAACTTTAATAAGTACTGATCAATTATTTTTAATTTAAGAGTGCTCCACAGGAAAGCTAAAATTTGAATTTACTGTAGTGCTTTTCTTGTACATTGTAAAACTTATTTATTTAACAGTATTTAATTACAGAGTATAAAAAAAGTTTTAGAGAAAAAAAAGAGAAAACGATTATGTATATCTGTTAACTTTTGTACTACAAATTACGTTTTCATTTCTTTTAGTGTTTTCATAAAACCTTTTTTAAAATATTCGTGGTTGTTATAAACACATGGCAAAAATTATCTAATAGTTTTTAATTACTTTAAAAAATAAAAATAAACTTTCAGCCTTTGGTTGTATATTAATCGCCATAAGAAGCATTCTTAATTAATTCTTTGCAGAATAATTTATTAAAAGTCAAAATTTTAAAAGATTTAATTTATATTTACTAGTTTCTATAATGAATAAAATTTTCTGAAAATTATAATACTACATAATAATGTTATTTTTTTATTCAGGAATCATTGTTGGCTTCAAGAGGAGTGTAAAAATTTTGTAGAAGAAGTTACAGAATCTAAAAATAACACGGATGAAGCAGTTCATAAACGAGTTAACTATTCTCCTATTTCCTGTTATGGACAAAATTCTGAATATGAAGATCTTCAAGAGAAAGAAAACAGTATAGTAGAAACCTTACCTTCATTTAATTACTCCGTTCCAAAAACTTCAAAAACAATTGAAACAATTCAAAATCTTCAAGTTAATACAGTTTGTAAATTACAAATAAGTTCAAAACCTGAGTCATCTTTATCTACAATATTACATAACAAAGAAAAAGAATTAAGAAGTAATATTGCCGAATTTCCAAAAGAGAAGAGGAAACATTCTTTGCCTGCAGTTCCTGTTGAACAACAGTTTTGTATGAAAAAGTCATATGCATCAAATTCAAATAATTTACCAATAAAACTTATATTAACAAAAGATAGGTTAAATCACAGTAATTGGATTTCACAAAATATAAAACAAACTGTTTCAGACACAACAAGCATCTTGGATGTTTCATGCACCCCAAAACAAATTGCTAAAATAAGTAATTCTAAAAATACATCTACTCTCGAAGAAACCAATATTTCTCAAAATAAAGAAAACTGTGATTTGGCTATAGATAATCCTAAAGTTAATATTTATGATAAAAACGTACCTGAACTTGAATTAAATGATTTTCAAAATCACTTCAATACAGTAAATAAAAGTAATTTTGAAAATTCTTTATCTCCACTTTTGAAAAGTAAAATAAAGAAAAAACACTTAAATTCAAAAAATACAATAGGTTTAGGCGCAGATACCAAAAAAAATAATGTATTCAAATGCCACAAATTCTCGCATTCGAATTCTTACAAAAAACAAATTATTAATAATAATACTAATATTAATATTAATATTAATAATTCAAAAAGCAATTCACAAGAAAAATCTTCAGAATTTAAAACATTACCTAGTAGTAACAGTTCAAAAGAAAGCTCATCAAAGGCTGACTCAAATAATAGAACTAATTATGAGTTTTATAATAATAGAATCTGTGATGTGTCTGACAATGAAAGTAATTTCAATCCTGATTATACCTCAGTACAGAATAAGTTTTTACAAAATTATTATAACAATTCAAATACACTTAGAACCTTCCATATGAATAAAAATAGTTTCATATCATCTGCAGTCGAAAATATTAATTTAAGTGACAAGGATTCTTCAGATTCTCTTTCACAAAAAGTATTACTAGATAATAAGTCAAATAATAAACCAGAGGGTAGGATTTTTCAAGAAGTTAGTAATCAAGCTGCAAAAAAAATAAATGTAAATACTATTAAGAAAACCAAACGTAGAAAACGTATATATCAAGACATATTCGGCAGCGACTATGAATTTTCGGATGAAGAAGAAGAATCAAATAGTGAACCAACATCGCATTCTCCTCAGAAAGTTGGCATAGCAGTTAAAAAAACAGTATGCATAGATTTGAAACCCACAGAAAATACAAAACGTAATATTCATAAAGAATCATATAATCATGACTGCGTTTCTTCGGATGAGGAAAATAGTATGGTAATAGTATTTTCAGATAGTGAATCAAATCATGGATCAGAAAAAAGCGATTCTCAAAAAGTTAGTAGTTCAGTCACAAGAAAAGAAAAGGAAAACACGGAATTTGTTATAGAAGAAACGAAACATATTAATCAAGAATTATTTAACAGTAATTGCGATAGTGAAGTAGAATTTATAATGCTACAAAATAAACCTTCATCAACTGAAATAAAAAACGACTTAGTAGAAGATAAAATAGTGATGAAAGAAGACATCAATTTTAAATCATCCAAAGAAAGTGAGTCGTTTAATAAAAATGATACTATTAATCTTGTAAAACGAAATGAAAAAGAAGTTTCAACTATTTTGCCAGATAAATGTACTGAAAACAAACAAGACTGTACATTTGTTCAGTCTAAAAAAGCTGAAGTGACGTTAATGAATGAACTTTGTTCAAATGAAAAGATTGATTCACAACACTCCTTAAGTGAAACAAGTATTAATAAAGCTAATGAATCTTTATGTGTTAATAATATAGAACAGACAACAGAAACTGCTTTAAAAACAAGTTATAAGTGTTTTGAAACAAAATGTATAGATATAAACATTTCTACTGAATGTAAAACAACTTGTATTAATACAGAAAGTGAAAGTAATTGTGAGTTAAATAATATTACTTCTTCATTTGCATTTAATTTAAAATCTGCAACAAGTTCATTGGAAAATCAAGAAAATATTGATGTATGTAATAACTCTTTACATACATCGTTAAAAAATAATATTAATGAAACAAAATTAAATGAAAATAAACAAGGTAATAATGATGAAATAACTACGTTAAATGTTTCAAGTTCTTCAGCAGGCAATAATGAAAAACTTGGACCAAATAATGTTGTATCAAATGAAAATTTGGAAGCAGGAGATTTTGAATTTCATTTCATGTTTGAAGCTGAATGCGAAAATAATTCTCAATATGATTATGATTCTGATTTTGATTTGAATAAAACAGAGAAATTTCATGAATACATTAAGGGCTCAAACTCTACAGAAACTAGAAAAGAGTCATTACAGGAACAAGATAAACTTAAAATAACAGATATTCATGAAAATATTGATAATTGTAGGGATGAAGAAGTTACTTTTATAAAAATTGTCACCAATACGAAAGTGGATAAAAAAGAACCTAATAATTTAAATAATTCGAATGTAATTAAAGCAGAAAAAAAAATTGATCTTATTTTAAATGAGCCTTTTGAAGCTGCAAATGTCATCATTCATCCAGAACCATTTAAGGATCAAATCGAAATTTCTAGACAGCAACAAAGCAACACAGAAATGCAAATTAATTCAAAAGACGCAGAACCAGCTTCAAATAACATTTTATCCACATATAATGATAGTGTAAAAGAAAGTCTTTTGTTAACAAAAACTCTTCAGACAACATCATCGCTAGCTACAATTAGTAATAACGAAATTTCTGTTACTGATGAAGAAATTACTACTAATATTGAAGAAAGTCTTTTGATAACAAAACCTCTTCAGACATCATCACCAGCTACAATTAGTAATAACGAAATTTCTGTTACTGACAAAGAAATTACTACTAATATTGGAGAAAATGTTTTGTTAACAAAAACTCTTCAGACATCAACGCCAGTTGCAATTAGTAATAACGAAATTTCTGTTACCGACGAAGAAACTACTACTACTAATATCGAAGAAAGTCTTTTGATAACAAAAACTCTTCAGACAACAGCACCAGCTACAATTAGTAGTAACGAAATTTCTGTTACTGACGAAGAAATTACTACTAATATTGGAGAAAATGTTTTGTTAACAAAAACTCTTCAGACAACATCATCGTCAGCTACAATTAGTAATAACGAAATTTCTGCTACTGTCGAAGAAATTCATACTGATACATGTACTTCATATGTAATTAATTTTGCAGCAAAGGAAGATCATTTTGATCAAAATAATATAATGGATTCTCCAACTGTTGATAGCACTACATCAGTTAGTAAGAACTGGACAAGAAACATAAATGTTGATATAAATGATCTTATTGTCTTAAAAAAATTCAATATGCATAAAGAGATTACAGCACCTGATGAAATAAATTTTGCAACTTCAACATTAAATGAAATACACAATGAGCAACAATATTTGTTTGATTCTCTTAATGACATTATGAAACAAGATGTAGACTCTTTAAATACAAAATTCGTAGAAAATGAAACAAATCAAGCTTTGATACATGTAAATCAAACTACAAACAATGAAAGTTCATGTTCATTGATTATGCCTCTACTATCCCCTCAAGCAAAACAAAGCTTAAATATACATGTAGATAATAAAGTAGATGAAATAAATTTTAATAATTTACTAAAAGTTCGAAATATAGAAGAATTAAGAGAAAAACTTTCAACACAGAATCAATCATCATCTGCATCTAATTTACTTTCACAGCCTTCTGCAACACAAATCACCACTAATATTCAAAGTAACAACGTTCTTATAAATACTACTAATCAATCAAATCATCAAGTTAATGTCACTACAGTAAACAATTCAGTCCAACCTAAACTTAGTAATTCTATAAATGAAGTAATAAATATATTGCATAATATACCTGCAATGCAACTTAATAATGAAAAGCAGATATATTGTCAATCTTCTTCACAATGCATGATGCAACCTAACTCAAATAGAAATATTCTTGAATCTAATTCTTTGAAAAATACCGGTCAATGTTCTGCAACGCCTACAGTTTATGTAAAAGCTTCATCTCTATTCACAAACGTATTCGCTAATGATAATGTCTCGCAAAAGAAAAGTGTAAATAATTCTACAAATTTAAATAATGAAGACACTAACTTATTCATAGAAATCATAGCCAACTACGTTTTACCACTTTTAAGTTATTTACCAAATTTAACAGAGAATAAGTGGAATGAATACAAAGAAGCGATTCTCGTTAAAAATATTCAAACACAAGAAATTGAAGCTTTCCGTATAACTATTACGTCAACGATCAACTATTTAAAATATATTCACAAAAATATACAACCTCTCAGCATTCAAGATTTTAACGAAATTACGGGTATAACAATAACTCAATTAAGTATAAATGATGCTTCTACAAATATATTTAAGTGGATTAATTGCATCAAAATGTACAGATCATTTAAAGAAGCTGTAGATCTTGATAAAACAAAAAATAGAGATCTTCTTAGCATATTAACTCAAGAACAAAAATTATTGATGTATTCCCAACAAAAACAATATCGACAAATATGGCACAAACAACATTGTACATCATTAAATAATTGCAAATATTGTAAAGAACATAATTCAAGCATTGACAAAAATAATGTTAAAGTTTTACAACAAAATCTTGCTTCAAAAGCAACAAACACTCTAGAGAAAAAAAATGTTTGAGTAAATGATCTAGTTCTTTTTATACTGTAGATTAAAAAAATTGTTAAATGTAATGTAAATAAATATTACAATTCATTTCTTTACGCACAAAGGAAAGAAGACTCATCAGACAGTCATAATAGAACATACGCTTTAGGAATTACTAAGTCAAACGTTTTAAAGCTTCATCAAAAAATTCGAAAATCAAAAACACTGAATCCAGAAAGAAATTTTGATTTTCATAAGGTTTAAAAGAGCAGGATATTCTTGTCATTGTCAAAAAACATTTTAAAACATGTAAACCTAGTAACAAATATAGTTATTAAGCTATAGTTTTGTAAAATAAATATTTTAATATTTGCTGTAATAGATTCTTGTAAAATACCTGTGTCACAAAGATACAGCTTATATTTACGTTGCAGTATTTGTTGTTAATTTATGTTTAAAATAATGTAGTAAAATATTATCTTTTTTATAAATATATTTAAAAATAAAAATTATAAGCATTATTTATAAACAAAAATTTTATTAATTACTGTGTTTTTATACTTATTTTATTTAATGCTAAAATTCTCAATTTTAATAAAATTATTTCTTTACTTAAATTTTTATTTTTTAATTAAAAATCATTTTTAAACTGAAAATATACTTCATTTTAATAATTTTATTTTTCAGCATCTTTAAATTATCTTAATACATTTCCAAATCATGTAACTTTTATCAATTTAACTTCTGGTAATTACAATTCGAAATTTTATAATTACTAAAAACGGTTTATATATTTTTATCTAATGTCCCTCTTCATATCCAGTAGGTAATGCATTTACATGTGGGTTATGGAAAAGGCTGTGATTTCCATCTCCCCATGGAAATCTCTGAAACATTCATGATCTCATTTAAAATAAATACTATTAATGTAAATATTATTTTAAAAAAAGTAGATTTATTACTTTAGTTCGAATTCTTAAATGGTCATAAGGAATAAATTCTGGCGCCTTTGCTTCTTCATGAGTAAGGTACACATTTAGTGTACCAAGACCGAGTGCAAGAGGAACTCCAAAATATGCTATATTCAGCCACATATTGAAAGCAGCTTCTGTAAATGAAATTATAAAAATTGAAAAATTAAAAAAAGATAAAAGATTTCTTGAAGTTAATTAGAAATCTTCAAATTATTTTAGAGTACTTCATTTTTATAAACTACTTTCTAGAACAATTATAATGAAAATAAAGTATTATTGACAATTCACATTTAAACTTGATTATAACATTGAATCAGAGATTTTTCAAAAAATAATATTACAAATAGCAATAAAAATTTTAACCAATATAGACTTGGTAATGATTGTTTATTAAACAGATATAGTTTCATTTTATAAAAAAACTTTTTTATCTTTTTATGAATAACTCATTGGTGTAAATTTAGAAAATATACTTTTATTAATAATTTGTAAATTGTATATATAATTACGAAAATGCCTGGTATTTATTTATCTTTACATTTTAAAACAGATAATATTGAAAATGAAAAATTATATTTTCAATAAACTCAAAAAGTTGTGAATACTTATAGAAGTAAATAAAGAAAATTGAATACTAATAATTTTCGTACAAGGTATCCTTTTTTTTCTGAAATCCAGAGTAACTATTTTTCTGCGTCTCAACAGTAAAATATCAAACCAAATATTCATTATGTAACTTCTCTAAGAAAAGGTAAATTGCATAAAATTCTTTTTAATTAATTAAGTCTAGAATTTATATAAACATAATTTAAGGTTTTGATTTATAAATTTAAATGTATAATAGAAGATTAAGAAAATTTATTTTTGATAAAAATCGATAAAAATGTTTCAAAATTTATGCGGGACATCTGCTTAGGTAAAATGATATAGAGGTTAATGAAATAAATTGAATTGTACTGTTATTTAATTAATTACTTACGGATTTGCTTTGGATCTCCATGAGATGAAAAATTTCTGTATAATTGCTTTTGAGCATTTGATCGACGAAGTAATACACTCCACGCCATGTTTGCTTCTATCAGAGCAGACGAGTAGAGACTAGAGATGTTGCCAATGTCTCCGAATCGAAGACTCCAATCACGGTCGTATATACAGGTCTGGAAACTGGCGTGGTGGGGAGTGCATTCATTTTGAAGCTGAATTTCGTAATTCG
>JAWWEM010039683.1:0-13958 GCA_035582935.1 Ormyrus thymus
CGGGCTGCGGGAGGGGTCGGGCGCCAGGCTCAGGCGGGAGGCGCCGCACTGCTCCGGGTCCGGCAGGAGGCGCCGGCTGCTGGGCGGCTGCAAGTCGAGCGTAGGACGCTGGGTTATGGTGCGAGGAGCAAATTTTCGATTAAAAATTGCCGTGGAAACGATGGTGAGCGAGGGGCGGGAATGTCGCATTTTATCATTTTTAATGTTGTACGTGCCATCAAATCTTATTGGTTTTTGTTATCGCGTTAACATGAGTAAAAATTCAGTCGAGATATAAATCATTAGTAATAACTATATATAATGTTTTTATTAACTTTTGCTTATTAAATGCATATAACAGGTACTTAACTGAACACTATCATCCGTATAAAAATGGAATTATATAGAAATAGTCTAAGTTTTCTCGATTTTCAAAATTATAAGTTTTGAAATTTTCAAGTGAAATGTTCCATAAACTAGAAGTTCTTATTTAAAAAATACGTTACTTGTTAATAACATTTAACAAAAAGCTCTTTTTGGATTTTGAAGTTAGTGAATCGATCGGGAATACTTAAACGAATAAAATGAGCCTAATTGAGTGTAAAATAAAGAAAAATCGAAACTTTGGCACTTTAGGAAGTGATATTCAAGAAAATCTCAAAACTTATGATTTTCAAAATCGAGAAAACTTGGACTATTTTTATATAATTCCATTTTTGTACGGATGATAGTGTTAAGTTAAGTATCTTTTATGCATTTAATAAGCAAAAGTTAATAAAAACATTTAAATATAGCTATTGCTAAAGAATATAGAACAATTATATTGAGACTGTGAACTTCTTTTGTTAACTTTGTAAACTTATAATTTTTGCGACAATACATGACTTTTTAGTTTTTAAGTTAGTGTTAAGTTTTTTTGTTTTATACCAGCCTATGTACAGGTAACTGTGCTTACCTCTATAGGAATTACTTATATGTAATTTTTTTTTCTGGTTTAATAAATCTAAATCTAAATCTAATGATTTATACCTCGACTGACTTTTGACTCTGACTGTATAGCCTGAACATCCTTAACCTGATTCAAACAATTTTCGTTATAAGCGAATTCCGCCCCGTAATGACCACTCTCGCGATAATTTTTAATCGAAAATTTTGTCTGCTCGGGGCGACGTACCTCCTCGCGGGGCCCGTCGTCCGCGTCGAAGGCGATGTTGGGCACGCAGCTGCCGCGGGGCGAGCGCTGCCGGTCCATGCCGGTGAGGCCGCCGGCCTGGGCGGCGTGCATGAGGGCCTCGGTGGCGGGCTCGGCCGAGGCGACGGAGGCGCGCCGGGCCCTCGGGGCCTGCTGCTGGGCCGGCTGGTGCTGCTGCGGCGGGCTGGCGACGCTGCGCGACTGGCGCCGCCGGCGCGACGAGGTGCTGCGGTGGAGCATCATCGTCGCGGGAGCATCTTACGCCGCTGACGACGGTGACGGCTGCGCCTGCAAGCGAGGATGTGAGGCTGGCTTTTTTCATTGAAAGAGCCCGCACTCGATTGCCGAGCCCGGTGAAAAGGGAAAATTCGCCGTGTTTGGCAGTATTTCTCAGTTTAATGTTTTCTTTGGTATTGTTTGGAAAGGATTAACAATGTTTTGCAATTTTTAATAGTGAACATTACAATATTTACGGAAGACTGATATATTCCTATTATACAGTTTTTGTGGAAACTGTTCTTTACTACAAACTTTGGGAAACACTGCCAAACAGAGGTAATTCTTATCAAATCTTTTATATTACTGCTCAACACTCCTAAATGTCCGAAATTTGGCACTGTTCAACAAGGATAGGCAGTGCTTGGGCGGCATTTCGGAAAATTTCGCATAGAAAATTTTTCCACTCGATTAGCGAACTGGAGCAGTCCGACGACGCGTCAGTGAATGTTGCGGCAAAGCGATTGTCAATTTAAAAATTCATTAATTCAATAATTATCAAAGGGATCCGCGGAAGCCTCCGCGGGCACGAAATTCGCCAAGTCTCATTAATTTAACATCTCCGATTTCACTGATGCTTGCCTGTCTCCCCGTTTTGTCAATCTAGTTAGCAGCGAGGCTTATAGCGGGGTCGTTTAAACATATATCGAGCGCTGCAAAACGAGCTTCTGGAAGAGTTTTAATCGTACAATAAATAAACAGCGACGGCAAAGCGACGAAAGATTATAAATATATAACGAAGGAGCCTTTGCCGTCGCTGAATAAATTATCCAGATGCGGATAATAACACCGCGGCGATATAAATTCGAAATTACGGATGCAGATGGAATTTCGAGCCGAGGAATGCGCGGCCTCCTCGGCGCGATATGGAATATCGGGTATTTATGGAATAAAGAAAAAAGGGACGCGAGCAAGTTCGTCGATTAGAAGGCTCTCGGGGGTGGCCGGGGGTGACGGAGCCGAGTTTAAATGAAATCCGGTAAAGGCTTTGCGCGGGAGCGGGAGGGTAGGCAGGAGTCTCCGGCGGTGAAAAAGAAGAGCGTACGCGATTATACGCCGTCGCGTTATCGAGAGATCCTTGCTCTCCATTCGCCGCGCGCGGAGGCGGGAAGGGGGGGGGACGGGAAACCCACACACGAGGCCGCACATAAGTCCTCCGGGGAATTAGATTACCGGAGCCCGGGATATACATATATATATATATATATACGTCGAGCGCTCTTCCAACGTGCGCGCGGCGGGAAAAGCCGGTGGGGGGAGAAAGAGATTTTTGCCAACCTATTTTTACTTCGGCCCATCGGAGGAGCTGCCGTTCCCCTCCTCCTTTCCTTATCTTTTTCTTTTCTCTCGTCTCTCTCCTGCTATCCGACGACGACATTTGTCAAAGAGCGAAGCCACCTTCTTTCCGACTCCGTGCCCTTTGATGAAGCAAGCTTTTCTTTTTACGAGAAACAATCAGTTTTGGCCGCCGACGACGGAACGCTCGCCCTTTATCGAGCTCGAACGATTGCGGGCACGGTGCACAGATGCAGATATCAGGAGAATCGTCGAGCGCTGCAGCGCGACAGCCAAGATTGCAGCGGCATAAGGGACTCCGCGCGATTTACTTCCGCGGGTGGAAAGCGGGTCATGTTTTCGCTCGGTCGCCGCAGCGTATACATTATCCCGTATTGCGCTCTCATCAAACGGAATAAAATTCATATCTACCTTTTCATTTAATCCGGCTGAAAATAATCGCGGCTCCGCATTTTTTGCGCATAATTAGGTGGGCGACGTTTCCGACGGCGAGCTTTTGCCGCGTCGCGAGTCGCGGGGAGCCGCGCGCGGAGCTGAAAGGGAAAAGTGCGCGCGTGGTTTATTTCGCGGAAAGTAATGTTTTCGCAACATTGATATTGACGCGCGCGTGCAACTTTTGCCTGAGCGCGGGGAGTTTTCCGCGGCGAGCGCCGCGAGCGCGACGCCGGACTTCCCGAGCGTCGAGCCCGCTTCTTAACTTTTGCGTTTTTAACAACTCGCTTCGCATTACAGTTGAAAAATTGTAGGCAGCTCTTTTTGAGGCCGCGCGGCAGAGGAACGGGAGAGCGCGGAGTCCGCTCGATTAAACATTCAGACCGGCGAAATTATTCTCGCCCGAAAAACTCTCCGGGCGATAAAGAAAATTTCATTTTCTCTTCCGATTCATTAATACAGAGGAGGACTTTCCGCGCGGCGGCTGGATGTATTAAAGCTATTTTTTGCCTTTTCATTTAACCCGAAATCTTCACGACTGCGAATCTGCAGACGGACCTATAAAATATTCGGATTTCCAACGGTATTTCCATTCTGTTTTTACGCTCTTTTCAAACTGTTACGGGAAAAAGTGATTTTCAAACGAGATATTCGCTCCCCAAAGTTATTGATTTAAATGCGACTTATGTTCAAAAGTCGTTACGGGCAGGACATTTCATCCAGCTTCAGAAAACTCTCAAATATTCTCGGAAGAACTGATATATATTGTTTCATTGTTACATAAATATTGCTCCGGTCAATAAAAACAATAGTTACTTCGGAACTTTCAAGTGTATCTAAAGCGAGTTACTGTTCTAAACTTTTCGCGTACTTTCTGTAAATCCACTTATTCTGCTTGGAGCTGAACGACAAGAATACTTTACATGAATGTCAATTAAACTAATTTACAATGCCTGATTATTGTGAATAAGAGGATCGTGTTTCAAGGTGTTCCGATATGTCGATCGTAAAATTGATTGAAATACACCTGTAACTGATTTTAAAAAGCAGGTTAAAATTTATAAGAAAAAAAACCAAAGTATTTGCGAATGAAAAAGTTTATGATTCCAAAGTCTCCTTACTCCCAAGTTGGACTACTTCATTTCCCAAGAACTTTCTAATGAACTCTCTTCCCAAAGTTAACTTTAAAGCATTCTATCGGACGGTTACATTTATCATTTTCCAAATGAGCAATCCGTGCACAAAGCATTTTAACGTTATTTCCATAGTAATTCAGAGGGTACATTAATTAAAAGTAAAACAGCAATCAATTCATTTTCATAAAACTTTGTAAAGTCGGTTTTTATTTTGGATAAATTTAAGCAGAGAAAAAGCACAGCGCTCAAGTGAATTTGTGTGAACAAAGGAGAATCTTGCTACACCTACAATTTATCGAGTTATTTTTATTTACAAAATAAACTAAATCAATACACTTAAAGAGATCAATACGTGTCTTATTAAAGTCTAAAAGAACATAATTCAATATTGCAGAAAATGCACTAGAAAAATAAATGGTCAGGATGTAAAAAGCGCAGTAATTCGGACAGGTACATTGATAAAGTGCAAAAATAAAAACTGATAAAAGCAATAAAAACTCGGAAAATGTTGGAAAATTAATTGAAAGCGTTGGGCGGCGATTGATTAAAACAAGGTCTAATTAGACTTAATTAATTTTTAGCTATTAATAGACTCTCTTTTGTAAGTTAAAATTTGCCGTTTCTTAAAAATTCTTCTTAATTACTCGCTCAAATTAAAGAATGCCAAGACCTTTATTAGCCGTAATTGTAACTAAAAAATCAGAGGCTGCCGCCACCTTGGGATAAATCAGAATGAAAGGCGAAAAATTGAATAAATATAGAAGAACAGGGGAGTAAAAAGGAGCGGGAGAATATTGATTTGACAAAGTTGGCTAGTGGCAAAGTGCCAATATTTATGTAAGACAGGTGCTAAAAAAACGAAAAGCTCCCTCAAGATTGTTAAAAACTGAGAAGAAAGGAAAAATGGCACAAGAAGTGCATGAAAAATAGATGAAAAGGAAAGTAAAGTGGGAGATGGTGCAGTCAAAAAGAAAGATTTAAAGGCAATAAATAGAGAGAGAGAGAGAGAGAGAGAGAGAGAGAGAGAGAGAGAGGCGTTGCACTCGTCCAGCCCGAGGGCTTCAACCAACAACGCTGCTGTCACTTCTCAACGCGAGCTTTAGTAAATTATCTGACTAATTGATATATCCAACAATATTTAACGCCAAATCTCTTCGTTTCAAGAGGGAAATTTCCAAATTAGCAACAAGTACTGACAAAAATTGACTTACAAAAAAGCATCTAATGAAACATTATATAAAAAAAATGCTACGACTGTACAAAGAAACATTGAGGAAATTACAAACTTTTTATTCTTTCCCCCCGAGTATCACGTTGTAATTATGAACGATACACGTTACAACTTGATTAGTTGCTTGATTAACTTCTTTGAGAGTACGAGATAATTTCTAACGAGTAAAATAACAATTATCTTATAGGCATAGAGGAAAATTGAGCATCATATATATCATTAAATAATTGTGTAATTATGTTATTTTAAGCATTTCTGTTACAAAAAGTTCAAGATCCAACATCATTTATTTCTCAAAATTTATTTCTCAAATACTTATGTCTAGAAATAACATTATCCAAAGAAAGACGGAAGAACTTGACACTGTTTACCTTTAGATTTTTCAAGTTGAGCCCTAAACGACTCTCATTATAATTGCTGCTAAAACTAATATTACAAGTCTACGAGGTTCTAGAATAAAACGGCAAACGCTAAAATATTTTTAGCTTGCAATGGATCAGGAAGCGAAATTGATCGAGTGTGTCAGTAGGTATCTATAACTGAGAGCGTACCTGCTCGACTAGTCGGCTTTCGTTAGCCCGGACGCTCGAGTAGCACTTGTCTGCTTTGCCATGGGCACGGAACGGGAAAGGGCCTCGCTCGCCCTTGGAAGCTGCTCGTGCAGGCAAGAGATAACGACGCAGCTTATCGCGTTCGATCGAGTTGGCCAGCTGTCGATTTCGCAGAGCTTTCACGGGAGCGCTTCTGGAGCAGCCGGCGCGCGTGCAAGCTCAGTCGCGAACCGAGCCTCACTGAGGACGGTGCGAAGCTCGACTGAGGAGCGGGCGACTCTTCTGGGGGTGGTGGCACTGGTGAACGCCACGCGCGCGCAGCCTATAGATCTGCCGAGCGTCAAAGAGGGGCAACACGCCAGGCGGCAGCCACCCTCAGATTGAGGAACGACCTACAACTAAGAGGAGCCTGGCCTGCTCCCCAGCTCCTTCCTAATCGCGACGCACAATTCGTATTAAGGCATTTCAATTGCCTTGATCGATATCTGAGGAGGAATGGAGAAAGCAGAGCTGCTAGAGAAATGAACTCTTATCGATCACGTGAGCTATCCTTTCCCCGTTGCGCACGCAACAATTCCCAAAGTGATTTCGTTTCTTAATAAATCATATCCGCCTACTCATCACGAGCTTTATTAGCACGCAGTTGCCACTGCGCACTCCCTTCGGGAGACTTTCTCGCCGTTGCGGCTCCCTGCGCTATAACAGCACGAGCGCCACTCTGCGTCTTAGATGCCTTGCTTAGCCGGGGGGCGTAGGCTCGAGAAAATCCCTCCTGTCTCCCTTATTCGCTCGCGGAAATAACGCCGCGAATGGAGCCTATCTTGCTCTGCTTTATCTCGGCATCCTTTTGGAATTGTTTACTTAACGATTATAAAAAAAGAAAAACATTCAAAAATTGTCCAATCGTCGCAATTGTCTGCAGTCTTTCGGTATAAACAAAATTTAGCTGCTTATAAGTCGTACGACTGGCCGCCGTAGCTTGCACCGCAGTTCTGCGCGTCCTGCGATGCCGAGGCGGTCGGCGATGGTGTTCCTTGACTCGAGGAGCCAGCCTGGTAGGGCGAAGCATCCAGCGCAGATCCGCCAACCGAGGCCGCTGCCTTCTTCGCTGCGTAGTGGTTGGCCTCCTTCTGAGCCTTATTAACGTTCTTTTTGTAGCGAATTCGTTTGTTTCCGAACCAGTTGGACACCTAAAATAATAAAGCATAAATTAAGGACGCGATTCGAATTAGAATTGAATTTGCCTCTAGTTACCTGCGAAACGGTAATCTCGCACTCTTTGGCGAGCTCCTCCTTGGCCTCTTCGCTCGGGTACGGATTGCTGAGGTGCGAGTAGAAGTAGGCATTGAGAATGTCGGAGGCGTGTTTGCTAAAATTGCGGCGCTTCCGGCGAGCGTCGAGGAAGCGACTTCTCAGGCTCATGACGGCCTCGCAGGTCTGCTGCTTCAGCTGAATCTGAATGGCGCTCAGCTTCTTCTGGACCATTTGCACCATCTGGTCGACCTCTTTCGCGGAGATTGGACGAGCGCCGCACTGCTCCTTTAGCAGGGTGAAGACGTGGCCCGTAAACATGTCGCAGTCGCGATCGTACTTCTCGTGCTCCTGGTGGTACCACCGCCGGATCGTGTCTAGCTTGGTGCGATAGTCGTTGTGCTGGATCGCGTCCAATTGGCTATAGACGACCAAAACAGCAGAATCTTAATAAAATAGCGAACAAGAGCTAGAAGGCAATAAAACAGACTTTCAGTGCCGAACCTCGTCGTTTTCTGAACGGCGTTGGAGTTAGCCGTGGCTTCGACGACCCCCTCGGCGAGCAGCATGTTGTCGAGCCTCATCTGCTGGGCGCTGGGCTGCAGATCGTCGACGTGCGCGTGCCGGAGCGAAAGGCCGGTGCGCTCCTTGAACTCGCAGAGCACCTCGTACATCAAGGGCATGAGTCTGTGGGAGCGCAGCTGGCGCTTGCTCTCGTAGCCCTGGTCCAGGGTCTGCGCGCCGATCTGCATCACCTGATGCAGCAGCGCGTCGATGCTCTGCGTACATCCCATCGGCTGCTGATGTAACGGATGCAACAACGGCACCGGGCGGACGTCCGCAGGAGGCCCATAGTGCTGGCGACTGACGTCTGCCGATAAATCCATTGCTTATGGTGAATTCTTATTTTCAAATGTCGCTTTTGCATTCTCATACCGTTTATAGGCTCGCTGATTCGGTAGCCCGACGGACTTCCGATTTCGCTTTCCGAGGCGGAATCATTGCTGACTGAAGGAGGGGACTGGATGTATCTGCCTGCTTCTTCCATTTCTCGGCTTTGCCGGCAAGTCTTTTTCTTAACGATCACTGCAAATGCATCTAAAAAAAAAATAAAATTCAACATTTTATTCGAAATCAAAAAGCAAAGTCATGTAAAGACAGAAATGTTTGGAAAATGCAGGCGCTGAAAGTCAGGGAGTTACTTGCCGTTTACCTGCGATGCCGAAAACCCGGCGTAGGGGGACCTTAGACGCTTGACTTTTATTACCCTGCAGCCCTAAAGTAGGGGTTAGAGTATTGGAAGCGGCTGGACCTAACGGTATAGAAAGTATTATAACTTACAACCTCTATTTATACATTCCCTCGACATCTTGTAAACAGATGTTATATTTACAAACTACAAGTTTTTATTCCAATTAACACTTTCATTAACTTTCATTAAATTCCAAATTTGTCAAAATAGTCTTAAGTTTTGGAATATTTCTAACAGTCGTTAAAACCGAGTCTCGCGCGATCGAGTAAAAAAAAGGTGATAAAAAATGTCTTAATTCAAATGTTTAAAAATAATTTTTAATTTTAATTTTACTTACACGAATTCGAAAATTTCAGTTAAACTCATTGACACGAATAAAAACTGGATAGTTACACCGTTTGTTTGCATTAAACTTAAGGAACTAGAACTGTCAGAATATCTAACTTCAGAGAGTGACTTTGAAGGACTACCTAAGAAGAAACTAGCTAAATAACTTTCGAAGCAACCTTTGACGAAAATCCTCTATCCCCACCCCTGAAGGAGCAGACAGCGCTTTCCATTTTTGCCAGTAATAACAGATATAAAGTTTTTAAAAAAATAAATACGTATTGACAGTTTACGAACTTGTCGCTATTATTGCTACAGAAATTTTAATAATTTAATGTAAGTTAGACTTTCGTAAAAGTTTGTAAAACTTATTATTAAACAGTAGAGT
This sequence comes from Ormyrus thymus, assembly GCA_035582935.1. Classification (NCBI taxonomy): domain Eukaryota; kingdom Metazoa; phylum Arthropoda; class Insecta; order Hymenoptera; family Ormyridae; genus Ormyrus; species Ormyrus thymus. The sequence continues at coordinate 9,312 of JAWWEM010039683.1, forward strand.
TGTCGGTAATTGAGAAACGAAGGAAATTGTTTATTTATGATCTCATTTCACATATATTTCGTGATAAATAACAATTTAAGTAAAAAATATCTTTATTTATAATTGAATGAGTTAATTATTGTCCTAAAGATCCAATTTAATCAAATTAGGTCTTTTTTTTCAAGTAATAATTGTATAAAAATAGAAAAGTTTTCGTTTAATAAATGTATACAATTAAAATTAATTTTCTTGATAAAAATACGCAGCATTGAAATTATGTACCCTTTAGGTTTTTAAAAACATTTTACAATGAAAACTTCGTTTGTTAGATTATTAATCTTTTAACGTGATCGGTTTTCTTTCGTGTTGCCTTAATAAAGCCTAAAAATTGAAGTTCTGCAATCGCCTGCGTAAATCGAGCACTAACATTTTTGTTGAGGAATTTAAAAATTAAAATTAATTCTCCATTAAGTTTATTTTTAATATTTATAAAAGGATACTGTATAAGAGGATCAATATTTTGTTCTTCATTGCCTTCATTAGGACTTACAACTGCTAAAAATGCCTGAAAAAATAAAATTCTCTAATTTTACTAAACAAATGCCATGTACGCTGTGATCAAATTATTTTTAATTTAGCTCAATTTCTCTTACTTATACTAAAATTATTATACTACTATTATTATAATAGAAAATTATTATAAAATTTCAAAAATTTAAATCAGGTTTATTGAAGCTGTATTAAATTTTAAATAATTTACCTGCAACAAATCATATACATTAATCATTTTTTTCGATTCCAAATGCAATCTGTAAATGATATTTAAATCCGGATGAGTAGGAAGAATGTTATTTTCTGGAGGACAACACTTGCACTAAAACAAACAATATTGGTTGTAATAAACGTTCTTATTTTTGACGTTAACTGCACAATATTTTTATATATTAAATAAATAAATAAATAAATAAAACATTACAGATTAATTGAAAATTAAATCTGATTAAAATGATTCTTTTTCCAACAATACTTTACCTTAAAATAGTAAGATGGATCATTCAAAGCATGATGAATTGCTCCTTTCATTGAACCGCTCAAATAACGTCTGATTGAGTATGAATCATCATAGCAAAATATCTCATGCAAAGGTACTTGATAAGGAGATATTAAATATTTCGAAAATACTTGTTTGTCTAAATATTCAATAAAATCTTTGTGAGCTTCTGCATAAGGGGATTGTGAAGATTTAACTGCTTTCAATTTTAATTGCTACAATGCAAATAAAAAATTGAACATTCAAAATTAGCTCTTTTACGCTTAATATTGTTATTTAAATAAACTTTAATACTTCTTTCCATTGACAACGATTTTCAATTTGATAAGAAACTTCAAGCTTTTCCGTGGGTGTAATAACATGTAAACTTGCATCTTTTATTACACTTTTGTGATATTTTAATTTTTCCACAATGTCATTTAATGAAGCATCTCCATTTTCTAATAAAAGTAACATTGACTTAATATGTGAAAGTATTTCTTCTTTTGAGAGGAAACCAATGAGTTGAAGAGCTTGTTTGTATTCTACTGATTCACACAAGTTATTACTACCAACAGCCATTACATAAATTTCTCTAAACTGAAAAAAATTTAATGAGAAATCTTTTAATTAATTTTTAATGAGTTACTTACATTTATTCCAAAAAGTGGGTCAGGTAAATCAGCAGTTAACTTATGTAAGCATTTCAATATAATTAGAAAATTTTCTATGTAAATATGAAATTGTCCTAAAAGCTCCATTAATTTCTAAAATAATTTTGTACTGTTATAAACCTACTTTTTAAACTATTTTTTTAAAATTAAAAATACATTATGCAATCATACTTCAGAAGTATTTTCATTTAGTTCAGATTTCTGCAATGAATCAAGATGCTCTTTAACCGATGGAAGATTTTTCAATGTTTTTAAATCTTTATTTGTCAATTCTAACACTTTATGTTTTATGGCTTCTGGTTTACAACAAACTAATTTTTCATTGCGCCTATAGAAGTGTTTCCACATGCACACCTGAAATTATAATTGATCAGTCTAAGACTCTTTAAATTAAAGAATACATATTTTGCATACCTTATAACTTTGAATAAATCCATTTACTGAAAAATCATACCACAGGAAAGAATCCATAAGTAATTTAATTGCTTTTCCTGTTAATTTAAATGGAATACTGGGGGATAATACTATTCCATCCGATATATTAGATAAAATTTGAACTTGAGTTTGAGTACGAAAAACCTAAAGCAATACTACTGTTTAAATACATTAAAATAAATAAAAGTTAAAAGATATTATACCTGCACTTTTAATTTAGATGTTGCATCATAAGAAAGTGAACGATGTACTACATGTAAAGTTGTTGCCACTCCAAAAATTAATACAAATTTTATAGATTTTGAGTATGAACTAAAAAGTTTAGAATTCAACTTTAAAAATTTATAAAATAATATTATTTAAGAATAAGAATTGTACCTTAAAACTAATATAAAATCATGTAAAATCTTGGGTGAAAAACTTTCAAAATCTGGAATTATAATAACAATTGGTGTGTCTATATTATTATTTTCTTTATGCCAAGCATTTAATGCACAGAAAGTACAATGACTCTTTTTCACTGCGAATTTTGAATTATCCTCCTTTAAATAAATTATCATTAAAAAGGAAACTTTAAATTTTATTTTCATATGAATTAAAACTTAACGTACTTGTGATGTATTAATTATTTGGTAAATTGTTTCTTCAGTTAAATTTTTGAATGTACCAGCATCTCTTGACCAAACAGTAGCAATATAAGGTGTGATTATACTTAATTGCTGAACCAATTTATTTAAAAGTACATTGTGGTCTGGTAAATTTACTCCTAATAAATTTTAAAATTACTTAATAATTATTTTACTTTTGATCAATTCATAAAAATAATTTGTAAAAATAAATAACAATATAATTTATACTTTCACAAACCTGCTAATAATATTCCTGTTGGAATTTCTTCTTGTAATACAGGTAGATTTTTTATTTTGACAATAAAATTTTCCAAATCATATAAAATTTGTCTAAAGTTATGTGAATTAACATTCTACAAAAAAAATAAAGTAATGTACAAAAGAAAAAATTTATGTTAAAATAATTTTTTTTAAATAAACTTGCAGCTGCAGCTTCTTCAAGGGCAGAACATGTTTCTTTAAATGCTTTGTACCAAGGTTCATTTTTGTAAGAATTGCATTTGGATTGTTTTTTTCTTTGGCCAAATTTATATTTGCAATGAGCAAAAACACCCTAAAACAAAAGAAAACATTTGACAATTACCAAGTGTTAATACTAAAGGATTCATAATCATTTATCAATTTCAAATAATATAATCATTTTACATTCCCTTTAAAGTTTTTATATAAAAATAAACGTATTTTTTATTTAGGTTATATACCATTAGAAAAGTATAAATACCTTTGATACAGAAACGTCTTCCATAATTAGAATCTATACTTTCTAAAGAGAATAAATTAAAATTCGTTTATGAAGAAAACTTTTGAATATACAACAGAAAAAATATCAAAAATAAATAATAAACATCGACGATAAAGTTTCTGAACTGATGACAACATAGTTTTCCCGCCAATCGGCCAATTGGCAATAGTGATGTCAATAAGTCGTGAAAGTCCCGCAGGTGTCGCCAGCTGTTATTTTATAGTGTTTTTAACGCAACAGCAGTGCTGATCAGTGAATGAGTGAACAGACGTACCTTAGCTTAGGTACCCACCAAACTCGTAAAGTCGCAAGCTGTCGCAAACAAATTTTCTTCCAAAAAGTCCTGCAAGAGGGTTCCTTACAACACTGCGAAGAATTACTATTAAAATATTTAAGAAAAGAAAAGCTAAGTGGACCGACATTTTTGTAAAATGTCTGGCTCCATTGAGATCCCTTTAAGGGATACAGATGAGGTAAGTCAATTTTTTATTTTTGTTCTTTTTATCTTGTCTTTGTACAAATATTTCTTGTACATAAATATAACCTTTAACTTTTATGTTTATATTCTTAATTAACGCTATTTCTTTGAAAATTAAGATTTTTATCATTACTTTCACCCTTGGTTGTAGCAGTGGTAGGAGGTAAAAAATTGGATTTAAGCAAAATGTGAAATATCAATAATTACTGAATTTGAAGTTTTTCAATTTAATTTTACAATCTTTTAATATGTTCCTTTATAATGTCCTTCATTTCTATCTATGAAAGGTAACTACAATGAGAAATTTTCAAACAATTTAAAATAAAATTAGAAAAAATAGAAAACTATAATGTTTATAAATGTATGTAAATTCAATCAGTCGCATAGAACAATTATTGCTATACTCTCCTGCAATGATTTTGTTATAATGTGTACATTTGTTAGATAAAATAGAATATAAAAGTTTAGTAACATCAGATTCTTGGTCATAAAATTTAATTTGGCAGTATGATGTGATAAAAAATCACTTGGAGCAAAGGTGTTAATAATAGGTCAATTGTTCATTTCTAGTGTTAAACTAGCACAAATAAGTTATATCAAAGCTTGACAATAAAGTGATTTACTCTTAGCACCTTGACTTGGAGTCATCTGAAACATGACACTATCAAATAAAATATAAT